>SNQJ01S0074730.1:0-37252 GCA_010110895.2 Picea sitchensis | reverse complement strand
TGTCCCAATCTTCCTTCGACATACTAGTAACTGGTGTACTAGTAGTTTGTGTACTGGTAGGTTGTGTACCAGTAGCCTGTGTGCTTGTAGAAGGTGTACCAGTAGGCCGTGTACCAGGATCCACAATGATCCATTGTTCTTTGTCTACAAGAAGGTCCTCCATCTTGAGCTTCCATAGCTCAAAGTTTTTACCATTGAACTTCTCTATCTCGATTCTAGATGAGCTCGCCATTCCTCTTACTTTACTCGAATCTCCACTGCAAAAGCTCCCACTGAACCCAGTTTTATCACAAACCCAAGATAAAATTGATCTATCAAGACCGAACCAAACCCTCAGCAACAAAGGCGTCCCTCTGAAGCCAAAAATGTGCTCTGATACCACATGTAAGTTTTAAACTGGAAACCCTCAACTGGGAAAACCTTTCTTATTTTCATTAAATCGAATTTCACCATTCTCCATACAATATATACAATGTTTTTAGGTATTCCGTAGATACCAAAACCCTAATCCCTTAATCCAGAATTAATTTACAAATCAGCTAAAAATAGCAAAAACCACCCAATTTTTTTTTTTTTGGGGCGCATAACCAGGGGGGGGCATACCTGCCCCCCCGTAGGAAGGGATCGTCAGACGCAGTTTTCATATCTGATGCACCCACACACACACACACGCAAATAATATAACACACACCCAACACTCCCGGTATTCGAAGTTCCTAATGAAGTCGGATCAACGGTCCAGATCAAACCTCAATCTGATGGCTAAATTTTTTTCACGATTTCAAATATCACGAGTTCAGGACTCCTGTTGTGAGGGTCCTTGACATTTCCATCTCCTGGTATCCGAAATCCCTATATTTGATACTCCAAAAATGGAGTCGGATGAACTTCACATCGGCCTTTCACATTTCGTGATTTCGGGACTCCTGTAGTGAGAGTCCTTGACTTCTCCATCTCCTGGTATCCGAAATCTCGGTATCCGATACTCCAAAATGGAGTCGGATGAAAATCACATCGGCCTTTCGCATTTCACGATTTCGGGACTCTTGTAGTGAGATTCCTTGACATCTCCATCTCCCGGTATCAGAAATCTTGGTATCCAATACTCCGAAATGGAGTCTGATTAACATCACATCGGCATTTTGCATTTCATGACTTCGGGACTCCTGTAGTGAGATTATTTGACATCTCCATATCCCGGTATCCGAAATCCCGGTAGCCGAAACTCCGAAATGGAGTTTGACCAACACTTCGATCTTTCCATTTGATCATTGTTGCACTGCTAGTCTTCCTTGCCTGCTTGTTTTCCATCAAATGAACAAGCACACCTTCACACTGCATTCGACTCTACGTTAATTCCTCCTGAGCTTAATTTGTTCATGTTTTTCCATCGATGCATACTCTGATCTTGCCATCAATGACAAGCATACCCACCTGTAAAAATGCCAACAATCCTCTCCACTATCACTCAATGATCTTATCAAGCTTGTTCTGCTGCGTCTTTCCAAAATACTTATGGTGCCCACCTGGAACATTATACATGTACTCAAGCCATCATCGTTGTTGTACTTGCTTGTACACATGCCATCATTTCTATTGTTCTTCCATGAATGACAAGCATACACTGCCTGTAAAACATCCCGACAACTTCATTGTGGCACAATGGATTTGGCCCAAATTTTATGAGAGAAACATCAACCTTATTCTATGATTCCTCAAACAAAATTACCATGAACAAAGCCACCTCTATGCCCTATGTGCCTTTCAATCTTCAAGCAACGATAACCCCTAGTCTTGTATATGCTGGTTGGTAATGATTTTCTCTCTCTTTTTAAACATAAGTCCAAACTTGGGATCATCAGGGGCATATCTCTACCCCAAATAGACCAACGTATTATCAATGGACATAATTCAAATGTTCTATGATTCTTTCGATGCCCAAATTCAAAGTAGGAAAATATGTTGTTATGCCCATACTCCATAAATCATGTACCCCTTGCATTTTTTCTACCAATGGTCATGGATAAATACTTTCCCATTTAACTTTCAAGCCTCTCTTGCAGACATGTGGAATCAAGTTCTAACCAGAATGACCATAAATCTAGACTATTGGTAGATTAAGTGTATGGATGTTCTGAAATATTGGTAGCAACTCAAGCATTTTATTCTTCTCATCGGTTCCCTTCAAAGAAGGTCTGCAACTTGTTGACCAACTTATATAAAAATTTCTTATGGCCACTAGGAGAAGGAGAAAAAGGCCTTGCTAGAGTTAAATGAGACATTTTTGAAGAAAGGTGTGACATGTTATGCAAGGCATATTGTAAAGGGAATTCAAATAAATGAAAGTTGGAAAATACTTGTAAGACATAACATTGCCAAAGTTTCACCTAATTGTGGAAGACCCTCCTTTATTCCCACTTAAGTTGGTGATATATTTGTTAGAATACCCCCCAAGGATACCCAAAAAATGAGCTAGATCAACTATTAGACAATCTATAGTGGAAAGACCAAAGACAAAGGAGAACATAGTAGGATGGGCCACCTCTCTTGAATGAGGAGGAAATGTAGGAAAATAGGCTATTTGGGACACAAATGTTGGTATAAATACTGGGGCAGGGTGGGGTATGGAACCATAGAATGTGGAGACCCTAAGATATCATTATTTTTTTAAGTGATTATCAATTTATTTCAGGAGTACTGTCTCTGGGCTTAGCACCCTCTTTTTTTTTTCTTTTTTTTTTTCTTTTTGAAATAATTGTACCATGTGCAAGGTTATTTTTGTTTGTTTTAAATTTAAATAGACCCAACATATTGGTGGTTTAGAATATTGACCATGATTTTGTTCCCTAGTAGTATGCAAGGTGTAATTACCCCCCTATGTTTACCAGAGTCAGGGGGTGGTTTTGATGTTGTATATGGGTGAAGAAAGAAAAACTTCCCTATATACTTTTCTTTTTAACCAGGGGTATAACCCAAGAGTATATCCAACAACCTACAAGCTAGGTATACCTATAACTTGTGACTTATCAAGAGCTAAGGTGTCCCACCTAGGGGCATATACCCTTCTAGCCTTATCACAGTGGGCCTAAATATATATAATCTATCCCCCTCCGATTTAGAAAAGCTTCCCTATATTTTCAATACAATAAGATTCTCTAATAATACATTTCAATATATCCCTAAAAGAGGTCCAAGTTAATTTCAATATGTTTATCCAGGTCAAGGAAAAATAAATAAACCCCAGAAACAATATTCACTGGTTTCTAAAAGTTACAATATTTCCTACCAACACAAATAAAAGACACAAACCAGTCTTAAAGAGTTCAACAATTGGATGGTTTTTATACCCATTTCCTAAGTTTTGAGGGGGCATGGGAAACATAGAAAATTGGAACAAGATATTCCATAAACATAAGAAACACTAATATTAGGTAGGCTTGTTTCAGTGGGAGTGTTTCTTAGCTTGTGAAAACTTTGTCTAAGAGCACAAGAAAAATTGAGGTTTTCCATCTACATTTTTTTTTTCACTAGGATTGATTATCAGTCAAAGTTCATTCATTTGGAAGTTGTGAGAGGAAATTTTAATCATGAGAATATGAGGATCATGGATTAAAAAATTCAACAAACACAGACACTCATTTGATCCATATTTCATTTTCACTCGGTACACCTTTTCAAATATGTAGTCCCAAGAATCAGAGTGTGTCATCTAAAGGCCAATTGTGAGAATACACCAGATAAGATACAAGTTCAAATCCTAACAAGTTCTTGAAATGAATGATGATCTTGATCCACATTGAATATAATGTGGCAGGAAGAAATTGAAGCTGTACTAAATTACATTTGATAGAAAAAGAAACTAGTCAAATTTAGATAATTAGCACCGTAATCAAAAGACATTTTGCAATCAATTCTTTCATTATTTGGTGTGTAGATGAGGAGAACATAAAAATATCAAATTCTCACAAGGTGATACGGGACTAGGATTTCCACCCATACCTAGTGGTGATATTCACTACCCCCCTCCTAACTCTAGAAACATGAGGTTTTACATGTCTGTTTTAGAAATCATTTAGAAGAGTTCCAAATCTAAAATTTCCTTCTTAAGCAATTTTCTTGTCATACACAAAACATTTCCAATTAAATGAAAGAAATTTAGACATTATAATGGTAGAAAATCAAATCAGATATAATAATTATTAACTTAGACCCACTCAAGTTTGATGAAGGTTGAATTCTTTGTAAACTCTGGCAACCATTTGTTGAAAACATTCCTTTCAACTTTTTAATGATTTTCTAAGACATACTAAGTTGGACTTGGATCCTTTTCTTTGTTTGGACCTTTGTTAATGCTATTATGAAACAACTCTGAGTCCATAACTCCTAGTGTTGGTATGATATCCTTGTTGAGATGAATGCCTCTACTACTTTTTAAAGAAATAGTCACTTGTCTTGTTGTTGTACTATATTTTCATTTATTTTGAGTATTGCAACTTATTCAACGTTATGCCTTTATTTCTAAATGCCTATTTTCTGATCAAAATTTGTTTTTTTGTTTCTCTTCAACTCCTTGGAAGCATAAAGAATGGTGAATACGTTTACATTATCCGTTGAAGTGTCGTATTATCCGAACCATGGTCAAGAAATTATTACATATGTCCTTGACAATAAGGAACTAAATTGTGTCCTGCAAAGTAAGAGAGAAGTTTATGGAAGGACTAGAAATGATGAAGTATACTATATTGCACTTGTTGAAGGGTTGAAAATATCCAAAAAATATGGTGCCAATGATATTACTGTATTCACCAAATTATAATTGATATGTAACCAAATGAAATAAATTTATCCAGTTCAAAAAGGAATCTAAAACCTCTTCATAAAGAAGCAAGAATCATTGTTTCTCAATTATAGGATTTTACCATAAATTACCATGTGTGATGCAGGAGCATAGGCTCATGAAAATGAAGTCACCCATGACTTCATCAAAGTTGAGTGAATCAAAGGAGACCTAGGGTCTCACACTTGTGTAATTTGTTATTTTGGATAATGGGCAAGGATTCTAGATCCTTTCCACTTGTAAAATATAAAGATAGGGTTTGTTAATGGTTAGTGATTCACTGATGACTCGTAGGGTTCATTTGAGTTTATGAAGGACTATGTTCCTTAATCATAGGATATGGAAACAGAAATCCATTGTAATTAAATACAAGTTTGGTCGATTGTTGAGATAGTTGAACCTAGTTAATCCAGTTTATCTTAGATGAAGGTTAGCTCATAGAATCTTAGATTATCTTGAAGTTAGCTCAAGGAAGAATATTGAATGTAGATGAAAAGGAGAACTTACAGAATCTACAATTTAGACATACGAGAAGATACATCTCTGGTTTATGTGGAATCTATAGGAGAATTCAAGTTTAAAGAGGTTTTATTATAACATTTGAATTCAATTTTAGTATTCGATAATTTATATTAAGTATGGTATTTTACAAATTGTATCCAACCATGGTTTGAATGAAATCTGAATACATAGGATGATCAATCTATTATCTTTCTAATTGATATGGTATAGGTTTCTATTATCATTGATTTAATGAATGTGATCCATCAATCTTAGTAGAAAAGCATTGAGGGTGAAAGATATTGCAGATAACTGTAAGTTACAAAGAACGTCACAGTGGAGAAAACCTAGTCCATATGGGTATTCTATAAACATCGTGGTTGAGCAGATTTGAATCAATGATTGGGAACAAAGCGGGATCGATGAGGAGAGCAAGGAGAATGTACACCCCAGAAATCAACAGTATAGATTTGAGTGGAGCTTGGCCAAAGGGAGAATGAATAGTTGAGATTCATTGAGAATCAAATGGACAAATAGATCAAGCTTGATTAAAGGGCTGAGAAATAGATGGTCGGATCTGTGAGGAGAAAGGAGAATGTGGAGATTCGAGGCACCTTGAGATTCCAGGAATTGAGAGATCACGTGTAAAGTGAACAATGGGCCGAAAATCAAGAGTACAAATTTGTACCTTTTGTGACTCGTTTAAGCCACATTGAAAGGTCATATGGTGCTTAACATCATATGCCAAGACTTTTCCGTTAGGTGCTAAACAAAAGAAAAATATTTTAATATCAATTCAAGAGGAGTCTTGTCAAATGGGATAGAATTGCCAAGCATAGTGAAAGATAACTAAGTTTAGCTCTGTCAAAAAGAATGACTGAAAGACCATGACCTCAGGTAGATTCAGTACAATAGAGTGTGGAATCCTTGAGGTCTGCTGCCGACATAGCAAGTGAGTGCTTTGCACATCAAATTAAGTGGTATCAGAGAAAGGATTGCTCTCTATAGGAGGTATCTTTTATTTTCTGTGAAGGAATTTACTTTTATATAGTCATGAAAGTATGGGTGCTGTCGTAACTAATGCTTGTTTTGGTTAGCACAAAGAATTGATGAGTGTGATATACAGAGAAGCAGGATCCTTGAAGCAGATTATGGTCAAAGATGAGAAAAGAGCAGGATACAAACATAATATGATCCATTTGGTATATGGATGAACATGGTCCAAGATATTGAAGGCATAAAGAGATGATATGATGACTATAATTGTAGGTACAGAAGCAAGAAGACTGAAGAAAGTGGCAGAGTATGGAGGAAAACTCTGAGTAATGGTTATCCACTGGTGATGAGGAAGCTTATAGCAAATTCAGATTGGAAATTTTGATTGAGGTAAATTGTAATGTTATTTTGTTTCAATTTATAATATTGATAAAGTTGTGGAAGAAATGACTCATCAAAGAAGAAACTCCATTGTGAGATAAGGAGTATGATTGTTCTGGCAGAAGAGAATTGAAGACTGTAGTATAGAGTTAGTGAAGGGGAGTTATGGTGATTTTATAACTCTTCTCCTTACAGACTCTTGACTGTCTGTAAGGAGAAGAGTTATATGCCAATTCCAGGAATCGATTTGGAAGAATTGGTAAAGATAGATTAGGGAGCCTATAATAAAGTTTTGCAAAGAAGGACAAGCTTGATGATCAAATCCAGTAAAAATTGGGTAGGGCTGGAAAAGTTGTGAAAGGATGGCAATCAAAGGACTTCAAAAATTCTTAAGAGATGAGATCCATTCCATTCATTTCCATCCATTCCTTCCATTTCCTTCATCCATCCTCCGTCCATCCCCATTCCATCCATCCACCCTCCATCCTTCCATTCCTTCCATTCCTTCCATCCATTCCTTCCTCCATCCATCCATCCATCCATCCATCCATTCCTCCGTCCATTCCATCCATCCTCCTTCCATCCTTCCATCATCCATTCCACCGCCATCCATCCTTCCATTCCATCCGTCCATTCCATTCCATTCCATTCCTCCATTCCATCCATTCCATCCATTCCATCCATCCATCCATTCCATCCATCCATCATCCATTCCTTCCATCCGTCCTCCATCCATTCCTCCATCCATTCCTCCATCCATTCCTCCATCCATTCCGTGAATTATTTCTGTGATTTTTTTTGTGTCTTTCCATGGATACGTGTCGAGTAGTGTATGGGAGCGGAAATCCAAAGGAAGGTACAATTTGTACTTTTTGTGATTTTCCGTTGGGACTTTAAGCCACATTGAAAGGTCATATGGTGCTTAACATCATATGCCAAGTCTTTTCTGTTGGGTTCTAAACAAAAGGAAAAATGTTTAATCCGCCAATTTAAGAGGAGTCTTGTCAAATGGAATAGAATTGCCAAGCATAGTGACATATAACTAAGTTTAGCTCTGTCAAAGAATGATGAAAGACCATTTTCAAGGTAGATTCCAGTACAATAAATTGTGGAATCGAGGATCTACTTCGACATAGCAAGTGGTGCTTGCATCAATGTGGATCAAGAGGATGTCCAATGATCTAGTATATGGAACAATGTCAAATATAGGTGGGGGTTTCGAGAATGAATTGGTATCGACATCTAGTCCAACAAAAATCATTCATGGACATCTATATAGATCCCCAATGTGTGAATTATTTCTTGTTATGATTTTTTTTGTGTCTTTCATGGCATTCTTGGTTCACTAAAGAGGAACCCATAACTCTACTACAATTTACATAACCTGTAATAACTGGGGTGTCTTGTATGGGTGACACATTGAACAAGGCTTTGTATAATTCCAATCTTATGTAGTTTCAATTGAAAAATACATGTCTGTTGAATGTCTCGTTACTTATAGTCTTTGTTGATAGTTTCCAATTAACATCAACCCAAAATTCACTTCTCTCAACTTTTGTTTCTTGTGTTTGAAGACAATACATTATTACCACATCTCCAATTTTTCATTAATTTTTTTTTTCCAAATATTTTAACCATATGAATCACATTTTTAGGAAAACTATGTTAAGTAGTGCATTATGTAACTAAAATTTATGATACTATTACAATCATAATATGATCTTGGCAATGTAGATATTGCATCAATACTATTATTTTGCATAAGAAAATTAAACAATCCAATATGTTTAAAATGGTATAATTAGCATTGGAAGAGAAAAGGTTATTGAAGTTGTCAAAACATGAATTGTCCATTGCAACATCCAACAATGTAAATTAGCTTTACCCTTTGAACATGTGCTAGTTCCAATATATTTATCTTGCAGTTATGACCAACTCTAAAATGATCGAGGCCAAAAGATAAATGAAGTGCATAACACCTTCAAATATTCCTTAGATGAGTATTTGATGAACTTGAGCCCCAATAAAATGTACCATTGGAAAAATAGATAATATTAATTCCCATGTGAAAAAATATGCCACAACATTGATTCTTTGACATGACTATATTCCCAAAGAAAGAGCGACCTTAAAATATGGTTGTGCACCTTCTACATCAATCATTCCAAACTATAATTGCAAAAACTTTATTAGCCAACTACAATACAACTATAGTGAACAAGAAGATCTCTCCAAACTCTTTGATTTAAGAAAATAAATTAGCATCATGTAGCAGCGTCATGTTTTAATATGTACCAAGAATACCCTCTCTCAACAAACAAGAAACAAAGGATTCAATTATCCCAGAGGAGGGGCTTCCCTATAACAACCTTTGCAAATGCTCCTAAAATATGATGCACAAAATAAGGAACCAATTATTTCATAAATTTCGACTTTTAATGTGTTATCTATGCAAATGTTTATGTAATGGGTTCATGTTGTGATTGATTACAATTGTGATTACAAAACAATAAATAACTCATCATAGGAACCTGTATTTTCATACAAGCAATTTACTCAGAGAGCATTTATGCCTTGGATCCCCATCATATAAATATGTAAGCATCGTTTTTTGGGATTTCCCTCTAGGTTTCCTTTTCTCATAATTGTTGCAAACTCATCATAGTTTATCCTGAATATATAATTAATCAATAAATTAGTTATAGGCTAAGAGGTGTATAGGTAGACATGGAACATTACAAATATCTACTTACATGGTTTGTGTCCACCTCAACAATTATGTCTTTAATTTTTTTGTTGTCACCTATTCCATACTTTTTCAAAGCTTGTTCAAACTCATCCACTATGATATAATTGTAAATTAGTACAAAATGAATGTCCTCGAAAAGGATTTACATATGCTCCATTCAAACAAAATTTAAATGTTAAGATATATCTAATGTGAAATTTATCAGAGCTTATCCACTACTATCGTTGTCAAAGTATTGAAAGGCCCTATATATGATCTTGTCTCTCCACTCAGTTTATATGCATGGTTTCTATGATAAAATCAGTGTAATCAATTGACCCATTCCCATCTACATCATCCTCAAACAGGGATAGAATAACACATAGATAAAAAAAATAGTGACACACCAAGTCAATTACCCATAGGTGTAGAGTTATAAGTAAACTATACTGCAGCTTCAAACTTGAGTTCCTATTAGATCTTTTATATAGGTCCAAAATATCTACTTGAACAAAGATTGGAATTCTCTATTCTCACACCAGTCCCTACCGTGCTTATCTACGACACTCAAACTCAATAACTTCTCTTGTCATGAACAACTATTAGAACCCTCTACTTATACTCCAAGAACTTGTCTCGTCTGTTCTAATCTCCTTCATGTCCACACGACCAATGGATGTGATCAAGTGCTTATTCTCTTAAGAACTTAACCCTTAGTGCTAACTTCCAATGCTCTTGTTCATGTGACCAATGGTTATAACCAATAGATAAGCTTCATGGGTGTATGCCTTCAATCTGGATCATTGATCCTAAAGTTTATCAATGATCAATAACCATGCTCCACATTTTGAAAGGTCCGATGGGTGATGTAATGTCAACCATCAATCTAGATCATGGGTCTAGTCTGGATTGTTGATATCACCTTTTATTATATTCCAAACTAAATACATGGCCACCACGAAACTACGAATTCTCCAAAACCTCCTCGTTATGTGTCGTTTCTAGAGTGGGGCTCTAACATCAGCCTCACATACCTTGGCATCGGGACGTCGAGACTCTTTGGCACTTCCAAACTGCTAGAACTCTTGATGGTTGAGAGATGATATCATGAGAGTTTTTTATCTTCTCTCCTAATGGAAAGTTGGATTTATTCCTCCTCGATAATGGATCAATGTTGATCCTATCATGATCAATGGTCATGATGGTATTTCCATGTGTCATATCCAGTGTGTATGCATTTTACGTCAGCATGACATTTTTCATCATCGGGACCTTAGAACTTTTCATCCTTTTCAACAACCCAAAACACTTGAAGGTCACGATCCACCGTAATGACAACCGTTGATTTTTTGGCTTATACTAGATCTAATATAAGTCATTGATCTCTTCTAGACATGGATTGGTCCCTCTCTCCCTTAACTTCCTTGTGGCTTATAACTCCTGATACTAATTTCGTTCGTCGATCTAAATTTAGATTTGATGGTTAGATTTTTTCCCGTCATCAGACTGTCGAGACTTTTGCATCCTTGAACTCCTTATAACTATCGATTCCTATGGTGCGCTATAATGATGAGAATCATCGATCTCGCATAGGTCTGATCCAATTTAATATTGGTAATCCATACTATAGCTTCTGTTGTGCACCAAATCTGTAACGATTGGTTCTTGCCTGCATACAAACTTGCAACAAACACTTTGTGAGAGTCCAATATGGAATTTGATATCCTATGGAGGAAACAAAAATAAAAAGAATTACACAATCTCCAAATCGACACAAAGAATTAATAACCACATGAATTATTTTAATGAATATTTGTACATAATTTACATAAGGCTTCCTCGCCCTTCTGACATGGTTTACATTTTGTTGGAGACACTCGACCTCTTACACACTCAATTCCTCTTTCTCACTCTATTTCCACATGCACACTTCCCTTTCAATGCCAAAAGGATTAAAAAATATACAACACAAGGTTGGAATCTAAATTTGTTTCATATCCTACTTAGACTCCACAATATTTGCAAGGATCTGTCAGATCCAAAATATCCTCCATAGATCACTCTAGGATATCTTCTAGACCTCACAACTTTTGACATCTACAATCATAGGAAGTTTCACTTACATTTAATCAAACTCAATTAAACAAATCCTATCTTATGTATTGAACCTTCTAGAATTTCAATAAAACATAGGAAATTACAATAATAACAAGTTAGCAAACCAAATCCCTTGGTAAATTTATAGACACCCTAGGTCTAATCAATAAGGTTGATTTTGGAGGAAAAAATGCTCCTGTATCAGACTCCCAGGGTTAAAAAATTTCATGATCTCTTGATCATGTGTCTTCAATTGAACTCCTCCTCGGATCCTCTATTGATGTTGTCCATATTCTCTATTGTATATGTCCTCCATTGATATCCTCCATCTTCCAGGGTCCCAGGTTTTGTTCTGCCGCTGCTCATACTGTTAACTGCCATGCTACCTCATCTCTACTGGAGATTTTCCAAGATCCCATATCTAACTTTGCTACTTACCAGTTACCTTCCTGACATAATCTCTCTCGACGAACTGTAGTTTGTGGCTGACTGCACTTCTTATTTCATGGTATCCCCATCTAGACTTCTTCATCATAAAATTCCACAGTTCATCTATCTCAATGTCCAACAATTCCTTTTGTTGGTCCATGGTATTGCTGCAAACTTGTGGTTGCACTTCTATAGACATAATATGTGTGTCTCTTACTGTCATTTCTTTATCCATTTCCTACATCCATCTTGTTGCAACAATAAGATCCTTGTTTTCTTCCTTGATGTCCTTAGGTCCATGGTAATAATCATTAAATTCTGCAACTGCAACTTGCAGTTTCTTCTTGTCCTCGTTTCCATTTCCTTTAGACAACCCCACATCCTTTGGTTTCCTAGAGTTCACATACTCAGAAAACAATTAGTTTGAAAAACTGATAATTCTTCTTCCCTTAATACTTCAAATACTTCCTTTATATTAGGTATCATTGAAGAATATATTCCTACAACAAACATGTAGTCTTCATCAGTCCTTGGATTGAACAACCACTCTTCCAGGAGCCTTATTTCTTCATTGTAATCTATCAACATTATATCTGAATGCTACTTTTAAATTCCTTCATTTTCTTTGTGGCTATCTTCATATCCTACATAAATAGACCAATGAATAATTTCAAATCCATGAGACTCTTGGGTCTCATATGCATCATATCCTTGTGTTGGTCTGAGCACTTCATAAGACTATCATCATCTGCTTCCTCATTTACAAGTTTTGTATAGTCTTCTCCATGACTATTTTTATGAGACAAAAATATCGCATCTTTCTTCATAACAAAATTTTGATTCTATTCTATGCCTTTAGAAAGCATATCTCTCCTCTCAACAATATTTAAGAGAGTTACAAATGCTTGTCCAACATCATCCTTTGAAAAACCTGTAAACACACACAAATCATTAGTTTTAAAAACATAAGATTCCATTGTTTCATTTGATGCCTCCAACATCATCCTTACATTATGTTATGAAATTTCTTGTGAGTTCATGAGACTCTCAATAGGTATCTCTTCAACATCTCCATCATCCTCTCTAAGGAATGATCCTTGCTCTGGTTCACAGAAGTGAACTCCTTCTTCCGTCATTGTCCTTTGTCTAAACTTGACTACTCTGAGTTGCTCTTCCTTCAATGAAGCATTCAACCCATGCACAAATTTATTCATAGATAAATTCACAATAGGCCACTTGACCTTCTTCTTCACATTCCAACCCCATATTTGGTCTTCATTTCTTTCATGTAGCATCTTCAAAATTTTACGGAGTCTTTCCTTTACCTTACTGGACAGTTGGTTGTCATTGATGTCAAACCTTGGAGATTGATTTCAACCCTTGGAGAAGTTTGGAAGCCCTAGATATATGGTTGATATTTATGGTGAGTTAATTGTTATTGATGGGGTGGTTGATGTCAACAGATGTGTTGGGTGAATTTGATGAAGTCGACATGAATCCTTGTCGGTATGGATATGGTACCCAAAGTTGGTTTAGGAATATGGACATGAAGGACAATGTACATGTAGGTAAGACACTCATGGATGGATAGTCCACATCATGCCGTTTCCAGTGATAGGTGGTACACCACATGGTTCCTCATGGTTGAGGAGTTATGAGGTCACAAAGTTGGAAGCCCCAAAGATGGGTTAATAAGCCCCTATGGAAGCCCCAAATATGGTTTAATAATCCCCTAATTGGTTACAAGTCATTAATTAAAGGACAAAGTGTTTGTAAACAATAAGTTACAAGTCATCCCTAAAGTTAAGTAAAGAAGTCACTTCGAAAAGTATAAATACACATAAAGAGCCTCTCATTTGAATACACATGTTAATTTAAAATATGTCTAAGTAAGTGAGTGATTATTATCTGGGGTAAACAAGGAGATCTGAGGAAAATTTCCTAAGGAAGTTGAAGTAAAGAAGGGAGAAATTCCAAGGGAGGATGAAGTCTTGTGATGATGTGTTCTAAGGTATGTTATTTTAAGGTCATCTTACCATTTTCACTATAATTGTTTTTATAGAATTCTTAATATAGTGAAACTTGGAGGAGGTTGATAAGACAAGTCAAGTTACATGTGGTAAAAATTTCAGCTTCTGGGTCGTTGCATTTTCTGATATACACTATGTGGAAAATATGTTTTTTGGCTAGTCCTGAAAATGGTCTCAAACATGTGTTTGAGGTAAAACAGTCATAACATCTTCATAAAGGATACAAATTCATTGATACCAAATGAATTGGATATAGTACAATATTTAGTATGTTTTATATGATTTTCATAGATATATATCAAACATTTCATGTGTGGCATGCTTTACAAGTTCTCTCTCTAGAATAAGCTAGAATTCAACAAGGTTTGCCATTTTTACTATAACTCCTTTTATGGGATGTTACAAGAAATGAAACTTGGAGGAATTGTAGAGAAGATATTGAATAATATTGGATATAAGTTTCAGACCTTCATTCATTATAGCTACAAAGTTATGCTTGTTGAAAGTTAGGGTTTGTGACTAATCCAAAAAATAGTCCCTAAGACTAAGTTAAAGTTTGATGAAGATGCTATTATCTTATTGCTGAAGTTGAGGAAGGTTTGTAGTCCTGTGATCACATACACCAAGTTTCTTATAGAGTTATGGGTATGTTTGTATGCATATTTTAGGGTTACATGTTGATTATGTTATGGTGCATGCTTGAGGCAAGTCTTTGTTATATTGTTGAGGCATTGACACATGCTTGAGGCACATATTAGGTGCATGGTTGAGGCATATAATTGGTATATGATATTGGTTATTTGGTACTTTGTTGAGACACTTCATTGATAATACCTTATGGTACATGGTGTATGACATGATTGGGACATATCATGAGTGATATGGTATATGGTTGAGGCATATGGTATGAGGAGTATCTTGGATATTGGGCACATTGTTTGAGATAATTTTTTGGCATATGTATGAGGCATTCCTTGGTGACATTGATGTGTGGTGACATTGTTTGAGATAATTTTTTGGCATATGTATGAGGCATTCCTTGGTGACATTCATGTGTGGTGAGATACATATTTTATGCATGATAGGGTGTTGGCTCATGGTATGGCACATGTTTTGGTTGTGCATGATTTGGTACAGGTTTGGTACATGGTATGGTACAAGTTTTGGTGCATGGTTGATGCACAATTTGGTAGAGGTGTTAGTGCATGCTTGATGCATGGTTTGGTATAGGTGTTGGTGCATGGTTGATGCACTTATTATGGTACAGGTTGTGGTACATGATTGATACTTGGTATGGTACATGGTTGCGACACATATCTTGTGACGGTATGTTGGTGATCTTGGTACATGCTTGGTAGAGGCATGTGTTGATGATGTTGGACATATAGTTGAGAGGAGTCCTTGGTATATGATCCATGTAAGAGGATCTATTTGAGTATCAATGACAATGATAGTGACAAGTTACAGGTTGACGTGACAGTGGAAGTGGCAGTGACAGTGACAGTGGCGATGACAGTGACAGTGACAGTGACAGTGGTGGTGATTGTGGTAGTGATGGTTGTTCTACACTTATATTTCAGGGTGGCGGGATGGGGAAAGAAAGGAGGTTGTAGCCTCCTCTCGATTGGATCCAGAGAATCATGGAGTTGGAGCTTCCTTCAAGTTGGAGTTTGAGAATCAGGGGGTTGTAGCCTCCCTTTAATTGGGCCAGATAATTCAAGGAGTTGTAGCTTCCTTTAGGTTGGATCCTATAAATAGGGGGTCGTAGCTTCCTTTAGGTTGGATCCTTCTAGTTTCAATTGGAGACTTGGGAATTTGGTGCTTCCAATGAATGTATTCTTGATATATATAAGAAATAATTCCGTGGTTTTCTCCCATTTGGGTTTTCATGTAAATTCTGGTGTATTGTGTACTTGATGTGATGTTGCTTATGTTTACATGCACATGATACACTGATGATATATTGATGATGTACTGCTGAAAAAGTTGACATATATATATATATTTATATTGTGGTTAAAAGTGGTAAAAGTGCTCATACTGATTCACCCCCACTCTCAGTATTCCAACGTACCTCAGTAAATTCTCTGTCAATCTCCTGTTAGTTCATATTTCTATCAATTGCTTTGGAATCCCCTCTCCTCTTGGTATGGATTTTCTTTGAACCTATGTCATGACCATCAATAGTCATCTCCATCCTCTCCCTTATGAACTTCTCCTAGATCACGATGACTGCATCAAGCCTTCTCTGTAGCAAGTCTCTACATCTTGCCACTCAATACCTCATCAATATTTACCTAAGCCTGGCCTCCTAGTATTATTTTAGTTCTCTCCTCTAGAACCTCCTAAACACTCATGCTCTTCTATGGTTTATGTGTTTATTTTTCATAAGAGATGATATTGTATGTGAATGAATATCTTATTACAATGATGAGTGTTCTATACATAAAGAACATATGGTGACCATGGTGACCATCCATGAAAAGATGTGTCCCTTGGGTAATAAATATATTTATACTTTATATTATATTATACATATAATATAAATATACTTTATATTATAAATATATTATTACATTAATAATATTATAATTAATAATATTGCTTAATAATTANATAATTAATAATCATATTATTAATTATCAATCTAGTATAATGTCTTTCTGATGTTGCCCAAACATCAACACTCCCTCTCAACGAGGGAGACATTCTATATTATGCCAAGATTATCTCTAAAGATTACCTATGGGTAGCTCTCAAATAACTTCAACATGTCACCATGACATCCATTACCTCTCAATGCATTTGTACCTCATCATGTGCACCCTTGTGACTTCACAGGAAATTCATCCAAGGCCTGTGGGTAGTTCTCAAATAACTACAACATGTCCCTAGGACATCCACTACATTGAAATGCATCAGTACCTGATCATGTGCACCCTTGGTCTCAGTTCCAACCCTTTTTCATGTTGGATGAGATCCACCTATATCAGTGCCAACCCTTTTTCATGTTGGATAAGATCCACCTGTCTTAGTGCCATCCCTTCTTTATGTTGGATGAGAACACTCAGTGCCAACCCTTTTTCATGCTAGATGAGTTCCACTTGTCTAAGTAGCAACCCTTTTTCATGCTGGATGAGAACACTCAGTGCCAACCCTTTTTCATGCAGGATGCGTTCCACCTATCTCAGTGCCAACCCTTTTTCATGTGGGATGAGAACACTCAGTCCCAACCCTTTTTCATGTTGGATGAGTTCCATCTGTCTCGGTGCTAGCCCTTTTTCATGTTGGATGAGAACACTCAGTGCTAGCCCTTTTTTATGTTGGATGATTTCCACCTTTCTCAATGCCTACCCTTTTTCATGTTGGATGAGAATACTCAGTGCCAACCCTTTTTCATGTTGGATGAGTTTCACATGTCTCAGTGCCATTACCTTTTCATGCTGGATGAGAACACTTAGTTCCAACCCTTTTTCATGTTGGATGAGTTCCACCTATCTCAGTTCCAACCTTTTTCATGTTGGATGAGAAAGCTCAGTGCCAACCCTTTTTCATGTTGGATGGGTTCCACATGTCTCAGTGCCAACCCTTTTTCATGCCAAATGAGAGAACTCCCTCTGAAGAGGGGCCACACCAATTTTGTCCCTGAAGTACTCAAACTTCATCCTCGACAACATCTTGGTAAACACGTCCGCAACTTGATCCTCTATAGTTGAAAAACCAGAGCCTCATTGCTCCCTTCTGCACTATATCCCTGATATAGTAATATCTGATCTCTATATGCTTCAACCTGTCAGAGACCATGGGGTTCTCTGATGACTTCATGCAACTCTGGTTATCACACCAAATGTAGGTCACCTTCATTCTGAGACCAAATAACCCAGATAGAGGTTCTCGAAGCCACACTTCTACTCCACATGCTGCGAAATAATCAGCTTCAGTCGTACTAAGAACCACACATGACTTCTTCGTGCATATGGCAGAGCCTCTTACTCCTTACTATAGTACCCAACTCCCTCTGGAACTGATCGTCTAGCTCCCTCTCGATCACTGAATATCAACTGAATATTCAACCTCCTGACTTCAACACTTATCTTCTAGAATAAGTCTCATCATCCTCTTCTTGTAGGTCTTACCTACATGTCAAATTTAGTCCAAAATTCTGCAATTTCCGAAGCCACATTGCTTCACGACTTGTTGAACATGCTACCACATACTCAACTTCAGCTGTACTGAGCACCACACATGACTGCTTCTTGCATATGGCAGAGCCTCCTTCTTCTTACTATAGTACCTAGCTCCCTCTAGAACTGACTGTACGGCTCCCTCTCGAGCACTAAATATCAACTGAATCATCAACCTACTAACTTAATCACTTGTCCTATAGAAAAAGTCACGTCATCCTATACTTGTAGTTCTTACCTACAAGTCAAATTCATTCTAATATTCAACAATTTCCAAAGCCACACTACTTCGTGACTTGTTGCACATGCTGCCACATACTCTGCCTCAGTCGTACTGAGTGCTACATACAACTGCTTCTTGTTTCTCCATGAAACCATACTAGAGCCTAGACTGAAGAAATATTTCGAAGTACTCTTTCGATCAGGAATACTTCCTGCCCAATCTGAATCCAAATATCCATATAACCTGAACTCATGGTCTATCACATAATTGAGACCATAAAAGAATGTACCCTTAAGGTACCTCATCACATATTTTGTTGTGACCAAATGAACTTACTTGGGATGCTCCATATATTGACTTAGGGTGTTAAAAAAAAAACATATATCCATTCTTGTGTTTGTTAAGTTCATCAAAGAACCCACCATCTGCCTATCCACAGTCTCTAAATTCGTATCCTACAACAACTTTAGATTTGATACCATAGGTGTATCCATTGCCTTGCAATCCAATGTAACACACCCGACCCCTTAATACCTTTCCTAGGAATGGGGAATCTAAATTTAATCTCCCTTAACTATCAAATCTTCCTACTCAACCAACAATGGACTTAATCCACTTCTAATCGTCGGTTGTGGAGGAAATTCGACACTTCGACGCTTCGACACTTCGACTCTTTGGTGATTCAGAATTTCGGTGTTGAATGCCTCTCTATTGTATACTCATGAGACCTCCCGAAGTCCCGAAGTCCCAAATTCCTGTAAACTTACCATGTGGTTCTGGCCTTCGGGCCTTTCGGTCTCTCTATAATACTACACCCTAAATCTTCCAGAATCCCGAGGTCCCGAAATCCCAGAGTTCCGGTCACCTCACCAACTACTTTGGCTCGACAGGCATGTACCAGGGGATGAAACATAGAAGGGCTAGGGGTGAAACATGCCCTCATCATGGTGACACATGTCATGTTTGAATGGGTCTATAGGGTATGTCTTACACATGAATCCGTGTGAAACGTGGCACGTCAAAATTGGGTCCACGTCACCATGGGTGATGTCACTATGCCCTGTCACTCCAGACTGATTGTCTTTCATGCCCCTCAATCTCAAGGCCAAGGTATGCCCACGTAACCCATGGATCGACGAACTTCTCTACTTCATGACTTCAATGTTCGAGGGTTTTGACGTTACAACACCCTAGTCTTCACGAAGCTGTCAACACTAGGCTGACTACATCGTAAATCCAATGGTTAGGAAATAACCTGAAGGATCCCTAGATCTATTGTCCTGGTCACTTCGCAACTATGGCCTTTGGGGTTTTCTCTTTACTTCCACTCCATTCTCCTGAATTAGGACTTCACCGAAGTACCGTGTGCGGGTCCCTTCTTCTGAATGATTGGATCGTAGGCAGGGCTCCTGACGATCTCCCAAATCTATGGTTCTCATTACTTCTTAACTTCAACATTTAGATATTTTGATTCCATGGCATCTCCATTCTCCCGAAGTGGAACTTCGCCAAATTCATCTCGGTGTGGATCTAACGACTGAGGGAACCCCTGACCATTCTCGATCGGTGGCTCGCGTTACTTCACAATGGGGATTTGAATCCCAGTTTAGTCTGTAATACAAGTTCATCTAACAACAAGGGTAACCATCAATTTCTGGTCAACTTTCCATCAACTGAACCTCCTGGTTACCTTTGGCTAGTTTATGGCTAGTAAGGTCTAAAATACCCGAAGTCCCAGACACCTAGAGCTCTGAAGCCAAAAGGAATTGGCTCCCCTAGGCTTAGCCTAATGTTACTAGGTGTTGGTCATATGGGTCCTCCCGAATAGATCTCATCCACTCATCTTCCAAACTAAAGGATCTTCCCTTTCGAGACTCAAATCTCACTATCCTTCTTGAGATCCATTAGGAACTTGCTAAGGACTTAGGCATGGTATCCCAGTCTCATAGTAAGGATTCTGAAGGAGATATCCTCTTCAGACGGATAGGGCCATATTAGCACAATACTTTCTATCTCGGTCGTCCTAAACGCTTATGTTCCACGACACCTTGAAGGATAAGTTGGGGTATATATATGATCAATCATAGGCATAAGTTCGTAATAAGACAAATGCATACACATATCTTGACCATTCAATACATAAACCATTTATAGATATATAAATACAAGAATTTATCCATTTTTCCATTTCAATGCACAAAGTATGAAAACACTTATCAGAACCAGAAGACGTGATGCAACTGTTGAAAGGGGTTCTCATTTCCACCCAACCATAGGCTCAATCACTCCTAACAGATTTACCACTAGCCACCCCCAAGCTATACCACGATTCTCTGAGATAGAATCCTTTCTTCCAACTCAGTGATAGTTAGGGACGAAGGTTACTCTCCTCCTCTCACATGATCTTGGCAACGGGTTCTCACTATACCAAGCAAGGATGTTTGCCTGAGTACTTCCTCAGTCACTCACAAACCTCATTTATTAGCTTGTACCATCACCTTGCCAGCCACTTCCTGCGATCAAAATATGCTCATTCCCCAGTTATCACTTGAACCTAAGAGCTTAGTCTCTCGTCTTTTCTCTCTTCATAGGTTTCCCTTTGCCCACCATGCCTTTCCTTTCTTGCCTTCCTCATAAATATTGTGTGTGGATTGAATTACCGGTCCGTGGTCAATTATGAAATCCTTACAGATGGGCACTCTGCCCTATCCCCTCATTAACTCTTGAGGAGGTCTTCCCACCTACAAGCCTGACTATAATTCATTTCTTGGTTCAAAGGATTATTTTTATCATGAGAAATTAAATCCATCAAGGTGATGGTTTGGTGGGGGTTATCTCAACCATTTCTGGTTCTCCTCACCATATCTTTCATAGCATCTGTGGTCTCTCTTGGAAAAACCCCCTTTCAGTAGTTCTGAAACACTTATCCATTTTCCATTAATAACATCAATTACATGCATTAACCTTTTATACAAAGGTTCATCAAATCAAACATTCACACATATCAATTTCGCCATAGTCTCTTGGCCAATATAGTTATATTTACAAACTGGGGGAAAAGGGGTGTTACATCCAACATCTCGAACCTCTTCAGGATTTCTATTGTATACTTCCCTTGATTATGAAATATTTCATTCTGTCTCTGCCATACCTTGGGACCCAAAAAGTAATGCATCATCCAGAGATCTTTCATCTCAAACTCAACAACCAATTTTTCTCTTACACTATGAGATGAGATTTTCTACACCTGTTTAGAAATAGGTCATCTATATACAACAATAGTATTACCAGACCATCATCCACAACCTTAAACTAAATGTTAGGATTTGCATTGTTGTTTATAAATCCTAAGCTCGTCAGAAATTTGTCGATCCTTCCATACCATTCTTTGGGTGCCTTCTTTAATCCATATAAATCCTTTTTCAATCTACACACTGAGTGTCTCGTAGTTTTCATGTACTCAACAGAGTGTTCTATGACTACAAGGACCATTCTTGCTAATCAGATTTCCATATGTGCCACAACAAGAATTTTAGTCCTTCCGGATGTTGAAAGCCACACAGTTTGAGTCTTATGTCCTTAGAAAACTATTCCAGGGCCATTCTTGATTGGTCAAATTACCATAACCAATCCCAGGAGAATGTCAGCCCGATGCTGAAACATTAACACTTAAGAATAACTTACAAAATTACATAAAATATGAACACTCCCTCTTAATGAGGAAGGTATTATATCCGGCACAGACTCTAACACTATCGCCATCCACACGAGCTCATGACCATTGACTATTAGACACACAAATCTATACATCATAGGAAATTCATAGTGACTTCAAAGCATGCATCCAGGGCTGGTGGGTATCTCTCCAATAGCTACAACATATCATCATGAGACTATCTGGTTTCCCACAGAAAACATCTAAAGCCATCACTCCCTCTGAGGATATATAGTCTTCGAAGTCTTCTACTCCCTCTACTTGTGTTGGCATCCTCTTCTTCTTCATTACATGGATATGCACAACTCTATGTCTGGATATTCTTGCTTCATGTTTCTTCCTGCGACTGCCATTATGGATCCTTCTTGGAGCTATTACCTGTGACGTGCCCAGAACAAGAAACAAGAACAATAAAAAAAAAACTTCTAGAGGATATCAATTTATCTTGTGCACAACTATATACGGTGACCCTCGAAATGTTGTGTCTTCTAATAACACACATCCATCATATACTCGATGTCATATGGCTAACCATGCTTATTTTCTAGTGTTAAATTAGACAAGCACAATTTTCTGCAAGTGGTAATTACTTACAACTATATTAATTTAGTAAACTATAGAAAATCACTAAGTAATCACACTCAGAAAATTTCAACTACTTAGAAACTTTAGCCTCTTCCTTAGATCATTTCCCACATGCGAGAGAGAAAAATATGTGTGTCTATTGCTGTGTCTTTTTATAGTAATATTAAATTGATCCAAAAAGACACGTCCCATTTAAAATTAAATTATATTTTCTTTCTTATAAATAGTTGGAGAATACCTCCCGTAACTACCCAAATATTAATTTGGTTATAATCCATCCACGTAGTATTTGACTTTGTTAAATTGTTCCTCCATAATTCATGCGATTCTTTGCATAGATATTGGTAGAATTAAATATGTAGTACATTCCTCATATTTATGTAATTAGACATTTTTACTAGAAATTACTTCCCACCATAATTTATGGAATTATTTCTATAATTAAGGTAGGAGTAAAAATTAAATATGTTGTACATAGAGATCGTAACAACCCCATAAATTTAACACTCCCAAGACTTTACTCTACTCTCATTTTCCTGGCCCTCCTGTGAGGGAGTCAAGCCCAATCCCACTCTGATACCATGTTGATTTTTCATAAGAGATGATATTGTACGTGAATGAATATCTTATTACAATGATGAGTGTTCTATATATAAATAACATATGGTGACCATGGTGACCATCCATGAAGAGATGAGTCCCTTGGGTAATAAATATATTTATACTTTATATTATATTATACATGTAATATAAATATACTTTATACATTATTAAATATATTTATAATTTATTAAATATATTTATACTTTCATTATAAATATATTATTACATTAATGATATTATAATTAATAATGTTGCTTAATAATTAATAATCATATTATTAATTATCAATCTAGTAGAATGTCTTTCCGATGTTGCCCAAACATCAACAATATGCACCTATGTTGAAAGATTAGTTGTTGAAAGATTGATTGTCATTGATGTCAACCCTTGAACAAGAATTTAACAAGTTTCATGTCAGTTGAGTGTCATTAACACGACATTATGAGTTGGCCATAAATTAGGAAAAAGTAAATTCTAAAAAAAATAAAGTTATTTTAGAAAATTCTTGGATGAATCTAGAACTGACCAATAGTGAAGAGATAAATAGAGTGACACCATTCGTCAACTCGATTTCCTGATTAAATGCATAAATGAAGATATAACTGATAATTGTAAATTAAAAGAAAAAAAAGCCCGCAAAAACACTAAAACTTGAATTTGAGGCATCATATGAAGCATTTTGGCTCCAGAAAAGTGTTGAAACGGATTCCGATCTGATAGTTTGGCAGATCTGAGGTAGTGAGATGAAGGTAGCTAAGTTCAACAAAGGGAGAAGTTTACATGAGCCAAGTGTACGAAAGATAATTTACTGCAATAGTGTCTTTGAGGTAATCCACTAGATGCATAAGGGAAAAGCACAGACTTTCACGAGAAAAAAGTGTACAGGTCACGGATATGTGAAGAAGATAAAAAAAAGTATCATAAACAATAGTAGCAATAGGTTATTAGTTACAGTGACAGAGGTATTGAAAAATTTGTCTGCATTTATATTTCAAGGTGGTTGGACGGGGCAAGGAAAGGGGGTTGTAGCCTCCTTCCGGTTGGAGCTAGTAAATTAGGGAGTTGGGGCTTCATTCAGGTTGCAGCATGTAAATAGGGGTTGGAGCCTCATTCCAGTTGTAATTAGAGTAGGAAGTTGGTGCTTCCAATGAATTTACACTTTGATAAATAAGAAAAGCATTCCGTGATTTTTTCCTGCATTGAGTTTCCACATAAAATTCTAGTCTACTGTATTTATGTGATGTTTATGCATTGAATTATGGTGTTGATGATATATTGAATGCTAATGACAAACTATTGAAAATTATTATAAGTTTTATATTGTGATTAAAATTAATAATTGTACTCATACTAATTCACCCCCCCCTCTCAATATTCCAATGATTGGTATCAGAATTGGTCCTTCAAGAAGCAGTCTAACCACTGGAAGGAGATCATGGAATACACTAAGATTGGAGCACCAGTGTTTGACGACCATAACTATAACTTCTGGAATAAAATGATGAAAACCTTTTTACATGCACAAAGATTTGATGTTTGACAATCAATATTAGATGGGGATACAACACCAGCCACTCCCCCAACCGATAGATATGGAAATAAAATCAACAAAAAGAAATCAAAGGATAAAGGTACCATTCTAAGAAGTTTAGTTGATTCAGTATTTTTCAAAGCTATGCATTGTGATAGTGTAAAGGATATTTGGGATAAACTCCAAAATATTTATGAAGGAGATGCCAAAGTTAAGGGAGCTAAGCTTCAAATCTTCAGAGCTAAGTTTGAACAATTAAAGATGAAGGAAGATGAATACATTGTAGCCTACCTTCTGCGAATTGATGAAATAGTTAACACTATTCAGGTATTGGGAGTGGAAGTTGATGACTCGATGGTTGTTCAAAAGGTATTGAGGTCTCTTCCTATAAGATTTGATCCTAAAATATCAACCATAGAAGAAAGAGAAGATCTCGGTACATTGAGAATGGACGAGCTACATGGAATATTTACAACCTATGAATGAGAAAAGAAAAAGAGAACCCAATCGTGAATGAATAAACTTTCAATGCATCCAAGAAGACAAAGAAGAAGAACGAGAAAAAGTCAAAACCAGGTTGCAACTGTAGTGATGATTTAGACGAAGATGAAGAGATGGCTAATTTCATAAGGAAATTAAAGTAAGGAACATGCAAGTATAAAGGTATGATTCCATTGAAATGTTTTAATTGTGGTGGTATTGGTCATTTTGCTTCTAAATGTTCTCATAAGAATAAAGACAATGATGAATAATAAGTTTCTAAAAGGGAAAATAAAGATCAAAATGGAAACAAGAGAAGAAACAAAAGGAAATTATTTAAGAAAAGTTTCTACTCAAAGAAGGTCAATTCCTCATCAGATTAGGAGGATAATGATAGTGACAGTGATTCAAAAAGAGTACTCTTAATGGCAGCAGAATATGATTCCTAAGAAGAAGGCGAAGTCGATCTCAGAGAAGAGATAATCAATGCATTAGAAGAACTTAGGAAAGAAATAAAGAAAAACAAGTCACTCAAGGAAGAGTTAAAAATGAAAGAGAGATCTTAGAATTCCAACTCTGAAGAAATTGAGCAGATGATCATGATTATAAAAATTAAAATAGAAGAAGACATAATAATTGAGGAAATACTTAGAAGTCATTTATAAGAAAAGGAGAAAACGATTGGAAGCTTGGAAGCATAAATAATCTCTTTAAGGAAAGATATTCAGAAGAAAGATATGCAACATAAGAGAACTCGAATATTATATTAGATCATCAACAGCCAAAGACCATCCAATGAAAGATCTGGACTAGGATACAATTAAGTAAAAAATGAGAAAGGATTGAGCTCCAAGACAACACAATAGAAAGAAGAATAAAGAAGCTATGCAAGTATTGTCATAGATTCGTATCAAGAAGGAAGAATGCAAGCCCCCAAAGAAGAATATTCCATAAATAAAGAAGAATCAAGAAAAATAATTCATAAGGAGTGCATCACAAAGAATATCATATACTCCAAGGTATCAAAGATTATTTTATGGTCATTATTTTAATTGTGTTAATTTTAACATAAAGCTATCAACTACAGAGCCTATGTCAATAACATAAGAAACTATACATGATACTTAAATAATAGTTATCCTAGAAAATCTTATGAATCATATAACATAAACCAATTTTTTTTTGGCTCATTGAGCAATGATGTAGAGTGATAAAAATGCAACAATTTTGGACACATAATGAAGAATTGTAGATTGACTATTCCACCCAGGGAACCAAAGAAGAACATTAACATTCATATATCTGCTATAGTATGAAAACCCCCCTATGGACTACTCTAAGGTTCAACGTGCAGGCAGAGCTAACCGTATAAAGTCTCCTACTTTTAACAACTACCCCAAGAATACCCCACATTCATACATAAAACACAAAGATAAAAGGATCCGGTAACTCGACCTTGAACTTTGCGTCTAGTGTCGATCCTTTTGCCTTCAGTTGTTCCTCAACTGCAAATCTCCTCCCAAGTCTGACCTGCATTCAAAAAAATACAAACAAAGAACTACGAACATGCATCTTAGATATGAATTAGTGGGTTAGATGTCATAATAACATATGAATCAAACACAAATATTGAACACATCATATGGCGAGACAGAAAAAGTACTTCTTTTTATTAATCTCACAAAGTCACTTATAATGAGATCGACAAATTCTCCTCGAACCTAGTCCAAGATCCTCTTCACAAAACTCCAAATTCTTCCACGCATCCTTCTCCTCTCACAATTATCTCTAGGGAAATGGCATGTGCTTAAGAATGAGGAAAAATACAATAATAAGGGAATTCTAGCTCAAAACTCACAATGTGGTTGCAAATGCTTGGGGCAAGGGGGGAAAGTGAAAAGGGTAGAGTTTCACTATTCTTATGCTTAGATTTGGAATCAGACCCTAACACCTCCTTTTATATGAAAAAAAAGATGGTTATTCGGTTGGGTGACGGGCTATAGGCCGTGGAACAGTTAGGAAACTGTCCAATAGCCCGTAATCTCAATGAATTCCTTGCAACTTTTTAATTTTTGCAACTTTTGTGGGTATACGTGGGCTGTAATGGTACAAATAACGTACGTATGTGTGTAGTAATGATGCATCTAGCGTACATATGTGGGAAGTAATGGTGCAGGGCACGTACATATTCAAAAATATGGTTTTTAAGAAGAGTTTCTCAGTGATGGCTTGGAAAAAATAGAAAGTAAGATGGCCTGATGCCAGGTATGCATGTATGGTGCTATTGAGGGTTATAACAAATTCCCCCTAATGTGTGAGGTCAGAAGAGAATCTGATGGCCGAAATACATTACAAATATTTACCAACATACGAACCAAGTGAGCGCGGGACTAGAGTTCGGGAGGTGCCATCTGCAAAAATAACAATTGTCTCACCAAGGCAGGCATACCCATGATCAGGATGAAAGAAATCATGTCTTCCAATCAAATAAAGTGCAAATCCATGTCATATAACTATATAAATTGTATCCACGAGTAATACATAGTGGATCTACATCTCAAAATCAAAGATATACATGTATAGTATCCATCTTCAAGAAGCCAATGATGCCTGATGGCTGGAGATGAGGCCTTTAGAGCTCGAGAAACAACTTAAAGATCTTCATAACTTGGGTAGGAGTGTAATTTGAGTTTACGACTTCACTACCCAGAGGTCTTCGACGACTCTTTGGGGAACAGACAAGAGGATCTCAGTGATCAGGCAGAGAACTTCAGTGATTTCGAAGAAGGAATTGATTGGACTTTCAGGATGGTTAGGCATGAGGGAAAGAGACAAACTGCAGAAGGGCCGACTTGGGCTTAGTAAAAAATTCCCTTGGACAATAGCATGACACATGATCAGACTCAGGAAGCATGAGATTGACATAAGTTCACGATGCAATAGGTAACACAAAATCTCCATATGTTTGGAAGAATAACCAAATGGAGGAGGACACAACTCTATGTAGCGAGAACAACTTCCAAAGGTCATATTAAATCCCAAATCTTGAAAAACAAATGGAAGGATGTGCTTTGTCCAAAGGTGATTCATTGTGCTTCCATAAAAATAAAATATTTTTCTCATCCTCTTTTTGGGGTATTTTTTATTTTTTTGTCTTTTTCAATAATTCTGGAAAGCTTGAAAAAGAATAAAAGAATGTTGCATTACAAAGGAGGAACAAGTGTCTCAAGCATACTAGTTCCAAGCGCAAGGAACACACTAATGATGATAGCAAGGAGACATGTGGAGGAAAAGGGCACTCGGGAAAATTCCTCCATGGGTCAAGGTGTCAACACGTAGAGGCAAAGTGCTACAAGGCTTGTGTATAAGGCATGCTTCAAAGGTTCAGTTGAGAGAAACATGGAGCCAACATTAGGCCAAAATGCAGGAATGAAAATGCGATTAATATGACATAATGATAACTCCCTTCAATGTAATTTTAACGATCCCAGAGAAGGCAAGTTCGGTGGTTTTTCATTTTTAGAGAGTCTGAAAAAGCGCAAAAGAAGACTCCACTGGGGTACCTTTTCGAAGGTAGTCTAGCCGGTTCGAAAAAGGGGTAAACTAGCACCGAAAAGATGTCTATTCAAAACCATTTTAATGAGTGTGACAAAGACAAGGTCACTCGACAATCTTTTCAATTTTAAGGAGTCTGAAAAGAGCTTAACTATGGACTTGCTGCCTTTTTCTAGATTTAGTCTCCTTAGTCCGAAAAAGTAAAATTTTCTAAGGAGAACTCTCCCAGTGAGACGAATCTCCCGAGGTGTACCTTTTTCCTCCTTAATCTACAGGCTGAAAAAATGGGTAAACTCATGCAAGTAGATGTTTTTCTGGACAAATTAATGAGTGTGAAAAAACAAGGTCACTCGACGATCTTTTCATTTTTAAGGAGTCTGAAAATATATTAACTATGGACTCCATAGGGAATTTTATTCTAGACCAGTTTAATGAGTTTGAAGGAACAAGGTCACTCGACAATCTTTTCGATTTTAGGGATTCTGAAAAGAGATTAACTATGGACTCTGTGGGGGTTCCTTTTTCATAAATTTAGACCCTCAGGCCCGAAAAACGGTTAAACTTATACCTGAGAATACTCTTCTAGCGAACTGAAGTTCCTATAGTATACCTTTGTTCATACAATTGACCATCTAGACCGAAAAGGGGCAAAAAACTGCCGAAAAGACGTGCCTTCAATTTTAAGTTTGGCGAGTGTGAAGGACAACAAGATTGCTCGACAATATTTTCATGTTTATAGAGTCTGAAAAGGGCTTAAAGAAGACTCATTTTGGGAGTCTCGAGGGTGAGACCAAGAGTGATGATATATCAAACGTATGAGGCTCAATCTCGTAACCAGGGCAAGACTAGCAAGGACTCTCAAGCCTAAAGTCATTAAGGACAACATGGACACTAAATGCAAAAAGGGGTGTCCCTAGGGAATCCATGTATAGGTAGGTTCTACCACTAAATTACGACACTTCTAAAGAAAAAAAGACGGTTCCATGTCACAATTCAGTGGGATCGATCCTATGGAAAAGAGGAAAAGACAAGGAGATGCAGAAAGTTGAGGTGGAATCCTAACTTAAATGCAAAAGTTGGAAAAATGACTTTTACAAAGGACCTTCAAAAGTGACCCATCTCTCAAAAAAAATTCCAAACCAAAAGTGAAGTGTATCGTAACATCTAATGAGAAACTCAAGAACCATGTTAAATGATTTTCAAGCCAGAAAAAATGAGGAAAGGGTTCAAAAAATGACAAAAAGGGACAAAAAAGTCTATAAATAGAAGTTGGTAGCTCATTATCACCATTGCAAATTGAGAATTGACCAAAAATCCAAAAACACCCCTTTGTTAAAGAAGTTGATTCCGGGAGCTTCAGAGGACGAAACAAACTTTCGCTTGGAACAAGTAAGTACAAACTAGTTCCTCTTGCATTTTCGTACTTTCCTTTTGCATTTATTTTGGCTTTTTAAAGGGGGGGCGCGGGCAGAAAAAAATCAACCCGCGTGCATACGCGATTGTGTCCAATACAACCCGTGTACACCCTCAAAGATATGGAAAATTTAAAAATACAAGAGTTAACTCCCCTTTGAACTTGTCATTTTGTAGGATGTACGTCCATTAGAGAGAGAGGGAGCATGAGGACATTGATATACTGGTCGATGAGGACCCTGCAGCTATGGCCGCATTGAGACAATTCGGTTTGTGGAAGTTCTTTCGGTGTCCATTCATGAGGGCACAACCCAGGCTGTTGAATGCCTTGGTAGACTATTGGCATCCTGATGTTAAGGAGTTTATGCTCGAAGGGAAGCCATTGACTCCAACAAATGAAGACATTTACTTTCTGACTGGCCTCTCGAGGAGAGGTGAATCAGTCAACTTGCGTTCTTTTCCCCCCGGGCCGCATAACATTGTCAAGTTGATCGAACTTCATTGCGAGGCCAACACTGATAAAATAGGTTCTCAGGTGCCAATAAACAAGATTACCAACCTATCACTGAAAGTGATAGTTCTACTTATTGGGTGGATCATTGGATCCATGACCTTACATTAGGCCTCCCAGGTGCATATGCATTGTGCAGTGCAGTGATTGAATGCATGAATATTCGACTGGAGCACAACCATGCTAGACTGCATGAAGAGACAAATCACCGAGTATTATGGGCGGGACAACAAAAACTTCGTATTTGGGACCATTTTGTGCTCATTCTTCTTCAAGAGAGTACCCGGTCTCAGTCCATGAGAGACAGTGCGAGGGAATGAGGCCTCACTCCTAGCAGTGTGTATATGGGTAGCATTGTTTACATGACAGGGGGGAGGAAGGACCATAGAGGCCTTCGACAATACATTTTTTGACTGGTGGGCATGAAATATTTTGGCGATAGAGGACTACCCCTATGTCAGGATCAACTTTTCCAGGGATCCGGACATGCCCATACCTCCTGGAGCAGAGCGAGGAGAGATAGGTACATTTTTTTTTAATGTTATTTAATTTTTGTTTCTTTTTATATATATCATTTTTATGGGAATCAGAGTATCTGAAAACTATGTATCTATTTATGTACATATGTGGGACCAATGCATCCAACAAACTTCTCATAGACCAGGCGACATCCTTGACCAGAGGCAGTACCAGTCGCAGGTGTCAGACCAACAACAGTAGTAGTAGCAAGGGGACCTCCAGCTAGAGAGGCTGAGAGATTTTTGAGACGGGTGGAGTGAAACCTCACGACGCTCACTCGCACAGTCCCTATGGCAGAGATCAAGGATCTCCCACCATCAATGCAACCTCACGTAGTTGGGGTTCCATAGACCTAGGTCCAACTCTTCTGGTGTTTGGAAAACATGGTGGTTCACTATGGCAGGGCTAACAGGCCTCGCCCTTAGCTTAGGATGGACCACTTATGTGCCAAGGGCACATTTTGTATATTTTTGAGGGCATAAGACCCGTGACGTGTACTCGATATGTATTTTTGAGGCACTTGCAACCACCTATGTACTCTGAAACTTTTGATATATATATGTGTATTTACATCTTTTATGTCTTATGGTTTACATTTATTTACAAATTTATGTACATGTGTATGTGTGTGATTTTTCTTATGTGTGTGCAATATATCAATCTAATACATGATTAGCTAGAGTTTCTATGATTTGATTCAATCTCTTAGGAACATGGATATATTTAATGTAATCAAAGCATCATTCTAGGAGATGTACCCTAAGGAATTGTCGGTGTAGAGTAGGATCATAAATGTGATAAACCCCATTTAACTGGGACACAACCAGTTGTGCATCTAAGTAGACCCAGAGATAAGAGATACCATGAGACAAAGCATCACGAAACAACTCTATTACTGTGTTGTATTCAGTGACATTGTTTGTGGCGTTACCTAAACAGATACCTCTAGAAGATAGAAATTGGCCTTGAGCTTTGAATATCACCCAAGCTGCGGAAGCAAGCCTCCGAGTGTGTCAGATAGCATCGTCTGCGATCCCAACGAACACCTCTGATTCACTTGATATCTGCCATAGTGAAAAAGATGACATAAAAAATGACACGTCCATAAAACAAAAAGACAAAAACTAACTATATAAGAACTATACATATGTATAAGAAGTCACCCAAGGCTACCCACCTACGAGTAATAATTCTTGAGGTAGAGCCCATTTATAGGCTCCACCAGATCTTTCCCTTCGAAGTCAACTAGACGATAAGCACCCTTCTTTAATACTTCTTTCACAATGAAAGGTTCAAACCACATGGATTTGAACTTGCCTGCCCCTAGGGGATCCTTATCTTGGTTGTAGACCAGGACAAGGTCGCCTTCGGAGAAGATCCAAGGATGAACATACAGATCGTACTGGCACTTGAATTTTTTCTTGTGAGCCTCGTTAGCCAAGGATGAATCATGGCATTTCTCATCGAGTTTCTCGAGATATAATAAGTGTTCCAAAAGCGGTGAAGTGTATGGAAATAACTGTATTTCCAACTTTAGATATGGGATCTGACATTCTATAGGCAATAATGCTTCCATCCTGTAAACGAGTTGAAAAGGTGAGAAACTGGTGCCAGTGTTTATACAAATTCGGTAGGACCACAATGCCAAGTACAACATCAAATGCCAATTTGACTTGGTCGAATTGATCGTTCATTGTAGAATGGTCTTGAGATACTTATTCACAGCTTCCACCTGACCATTCGCTTGTGGGTAGTAAGGTGATGAATGTTCTTGACTCAACCCAAGATTTGATGTTAACTCAGAAATCATTTTGTTCTGAAAGTGACTGCCATGGTCAGTGACAATATCCTTCTGGATGTCGAACCTTGATATTATCTGGTTAAATAGAAAGAGAGTTGATGTTTCACCATCATCTTTGAACATTGGCATAGCTTCGACCCACTTTGTGAAGTAGTCTACTGCTACAATGATATAACGGTGCCCTCTAGTTGAAGGGGGGTGGCATGTAGTATAATCAATTCCCCACTTAGTGAAGGGGCCAAATATAATGACGGGAAACATAGGAGTGGGGTGTTCGCTCATCTTCCAAGAGAAGATCTGACACGGGTGGCACTTCTTTACCGATTCAACGCAATCTTTGATCAAAGTTGGCCAAAAGTAACCTACTCATAGAATCTTTTGGGTTGTTTCCAACCTAGAAAAATGACCACCACATGCTCTAGTGTGGCAGTCATTAAGAATCAGTTCCTCTTCTTCATGAGTGAGACACCGATGAAGGATGTAATCTACGCCTCGATGATACAAAGTGTCCTCAAGAATAAGATATTTTTTTCCCTGATGGCATATACGTCGACGCTCATTGTGAGAAGCAGAGTTGGGGCACTTCAAAGTCTAGAGATAGATTAGTATATCTCCATACTAGGGGTCCGAAGATGAAATCAAAAAAATATCTCCTTTAATCATTGATTCTTCGGGCGTAACATCACCTGATCCGGCCGAAAGTTCCAAGATACGTTCCGCAAAGACCAATGACTTTTTAGATTTCGTTGAAACAAAATCCAAGTCAAATTCCTGGAGGATGACAATCCATTTTCTGATCTTTCCATCGATTACATGTATTGGAACAGATTCACAACGACAATGGCAGTAGTCTTGCGAAACAACATATAATGAAGGAACCACTGGACAACATGTACTGCTGCCAGTGCAAGATTTTCAATGTGGTAGTAGTTGTGTTCTTGTCCAACCAAGCCTCGACTTAGGTAATAAATGACATATTATTCAAGCATATCATCCTCCTGAACCAATACCATACCGATGGTTGACTTTTCCGCGACCAAATACAATAATAAATATTTATTATAATTGGGTGGCCGAAGTAGAGGGGCAGATGTGAGGGGTGTCACATACCCACTACCATAATCAAATTTTCATTGATTTTCGCCAAATCGGAACCCCCGAATTACCTATGGAGGCCTAGCGCAAGCTAGATCTTTCTCTCTCCCTGTTCCCATGTGATCATGGGTCATGATCAAAGTTCAAATAATCGCGGTGCCTCTTTGTATTTCGTGCCTTGGCGATATAGTGATGTCGAATCGTTCGACTCTGCAACCGCCGAACCCCAGCAGGGTTAGAAACTGGACAATAGGGACAAGTCCCTACATGGTTGGAAAATGGCCATTAGGAATGGCCCTGTCACGCGGGTGAGTGGAGTACAGGTGGCAAGAGGGGAAACATGACACGTTGGGTGACGTGACAGGAGACGGGCCCCACTTCACACGCCACACCATTCCAGACCCCCCCCCAATTAAAGGTAGAATGGCAGGGGGGGTCTGGAATTCGCCTGAATGCTGTTGATCAAGGCAAAGTGATCCTAACCATTTCCGAGTTGTACGTTCNAAAGGGGGCTCCGGAATGAAGCCTTAACCATAGATCTGGGCGGGTGGACCTTGGTCATCCAGATCTGCTCGCCACTTATCCTAAGGCACATTTTCACCCCAGATTAAAGCCGACATCTCTTCCTCACATCTGACAGTCATTAAAGACCCTGAGATTCCCCGTAGGAATCTCGTCCGTTCATCGGGACTTATCATCATGAGAGTCTGAACTCTCGACCATGGGACTCCCAAATCCTCGATCCCTAGTTTCCCGATGTGTTTAATCTCTCGAGACGTGACATCCTTAAATCGAACGGTCCTTATCTGTCCCATGGTTTCCACCATGGAAAGTCCCGATCTCGCGTCACTATGATTCCTGGGTTTGCGATTCCCGATTTCCCGAAATGGGTAATCTCATGACACGTGGCCTCCGTTAATCGGACGGTCCAGATCTATCATGGGGTTTCCACAATGGAAAGTCCCAATCTCTCAACACCAGAACTCCCGAGTTCTCGACTCCCAATTTCCCGAAATGGGAAATCTCTTGACACGTGGCCTCTGNAGATCTATCTTGGGGTTTCCACAATGGAAAGTCTCGATCTCTCAACACCAGAACTCCCGAGTTCTCGACTCCTGATTTCCTGAAATGGGAAATCTCTTGACATGTGGCCTCCGTTAATTGGACGGTCTAGATCTATCCTGGGCTTTCCACAATGGAAAGTCTCGATCTCTCAACACCAGAACTCCCGAGTTCTCGACTCCCGATTTCCCGAAATGGGAAATCTCTTGACACGTGGCCTTCGTTAATCAGACGGTCCATATCTATTTTGGGGCTTTCTCCCTCATTCACTGGGGGTTTAACCCTCGGGTATCTCCTGATATATCTAATGACAGTTAGGTTTTTCAGCCAAGATCTGACAGCTCAGAGAGGTTCCTAACTTGTGCATTCTCCCACGACTTCCTGGACGTGGGAAAATCAACGGTCCTGATGTTCTCATGGACCTTGGGATCTACAATCCCGATCTCTTCACTACCCATGATCATAAATGTCAGCATACATATATTTCAAGATGTCAAAGGAAAAACACTTATCAGAAAGTAACACCAGGGGTTATGCAACTGCTGAGAGGGGTGCTAATTTCCACCCAACCGTAGGCTTAGCGACTCCTAGCAGATTTACCACTAGCCACCATCGAGCTGAGACCACGATGATGTGAGACTACGTCTCTATTTTCCAGTGACCAGAAGTGAAGGTTACTCTCCTTCCTCTCCGCTATCACTCACTCTGCATATCACTAGAGTTCTCCCCTCGCATCTGCCCCCAATTTATTCTCCCCCACACCTTATCCTCTCCCGAGGTTGTGTGTGGCGCGATTTCCCTCGCGCTGGTTAGGCGTGACGACTCTACGGATGGGCGGTTCTCCTCCCCATCCCTCATTAATTCATGAGGATCCATCTACCTACCAGCCAGTGAGACATTTAATTCCGGGCCAGCGAGCTACTTTTGGTTCTTTGGGCTAGTGGAGTCCAAATACGGTATTGAATCTCGGTGGAATTTAACACCACCTTTCCAGGTACCTTCCACTGCCATCGTGATCTCTTTTTCAGCACATTCCCTCTCAGCAGTCCTAGAATATAAATTCATAATATTATTCACATTCATAGACCTTTTCCACAAGGTCCATTCACATCACATATTCACATTTATGAGTTTGCCACAGTTCTGGCCAGTCCAGTTATTCTTACAAACTAGGGGAAACAGGGTGTTAAAATTCCCTCCCCCTTGAAGGAACATCATTCCCGATGTTCTTATCTTTTAACATGAATTGCATGTACAGAAGTAAACAAAATTGGATATGTCCGTCTCATGGCATCCTCCATTTCCCATGTAGCCTCATCTGGGCCAAAATGTCTCCACTGCATCTTTACCTGTGCAATGGTTCGGTTCCAGAGCAGGGTTTCCTTTCAGTCCAATATGCATTGGGGTTCTGGTAGAAATTCTCCCTCCGGTTCCACCTGGATCACAGACCAGTCAATTATATGATTAGCATCATGTACATATTTCTTCAATAATGAAACATGGAAAACATTATGTGATTTTACTGTAGGAGGAAGTGCTAGACGATAGGCTACAGGTCCCACTCTATCTAGAACCTCGAAGGGTCCACAATATTGAGGTGACAACTTGGCACAAGATCCCATTTTCAGGGAACTCCTTCTGGGCTTAATTATGATATATACATGGTCTCCCATTTTGAACTCTCTTGGAGTTCTCTTTTGATCGACATAACTTTTCTGTCGGTTCTGAGCGACCTTCAGATTTTTTTTTATCTGAGTCACTTGCTGTTCCATTTCTTTAAACATGTCAGGTCCAAAAGAAATCCTATTTACAGGATTACTCTAGCTGACTGGAGTATTACATGGCCTACCGTAGAGGACCTCGAAGGGACTCATCTTTAAGGATGCTTGGTAGTCATTGTTGTAGGCGAATTCTACCAATGGCAGGTAGTATTCCCACTTCCTGGGTTGATGCATTACATGCATCCTTAACATATC
>SNQJ01S0074729.1:75655-86014 GCA_010110895.2 Picea sitchensis | reverse complement strand
TAAATATCCACATTATCCAAAAAACAACTTGTTGTCCAAAACTTTCTACAGACCACTGTCTTCAACAACTTAATCATAACCACATAAATTAAAATCCATACTTGCCACTTTGAGAGGTAATATTTCTTCTATAACTGTTGTCCCTTATGGACTTCCTAGAAATAGCCTTTGGTTGAGTCAAACCTTGAGGCGTAATCTCACTAATAACATGGGAAAAATCATCGTTTAGATGCATACATGAGGACACTGATTTTGAAGAGTCATTTGAAGGAGAGGAAGGGGAGGCAACAACTTTACCTTTATCTTTCATATGGAGGACATCGGTTTTAAGCCGTTTTCTAACATGAGAGAATTGAACAGGTGAATGCACAGGGGAAATTTGAACATTAGGATTTACAGGTGGTGGAGGGGGTAATGAAAAATTGGGCCAACCACAATGGTGAGAGACTATCGGATTGGTAATCTCCTTCCATCCATCATTTGCAGGAATTTCTGGTTGCAAGGACACATGAAGAGGCACATGAATACCAGGGATATTTTGAGGTTGGAAGGGAGGTCTCTCTGGTCAGGGTTGAACTATCCCTTGCCCAATCCAATTGAATAACCCATCTTGAAAAATATGGTTCAACTCCTGGGGGTCAGCATCAAAATGAATTGAGAATCTAGGCCTTCTAGGCCCTCTATTCTAGTTACCCCTTCCTCTAGTATTTCTGCCATGGCATCCCCTGCTGAAGAAACTCATCCGATATGCTGCAATTCATTAGTAACTAGACCGTAATAGACCATACATGACATTTTGTTTGCATGAAACAAATTTTGGCTCAAAAATTGACATGAGACCCATGCAAATCAATCCATAATAAATTATTTAATAATTTTCAAGTGAGCAGGGGGTGGATAGGGTTCATGGGACATTTGAAAGGATTGAAATGCTCGAAAAAGTGGTAGCATGACAAGGGAAAAATACAGAAGTATTGATCAACAATTCATTAAACAATTTAACTGTGCAATCAATACCAAAAATATCAACTGCCACATATTTCTGTGTCATATCTTTTGTCACTGTTATAAAAAGTTTTTAATTTATTTTATAGAACAGGGTGTGTAAAAATGAAATTGGGATTATGAGGGGGGTATAATGAGCAAAAAAGTGATAGTATGAGAGGGAATAAAATATGGATAGTTTTCATAAAAATAAATCAAATGAAACAACAACCATAACTATGTTCAGACCTCATTATCCAATAAGCATTCACTTTTAAAACCAAAACTATTTGACTGTCACTTCTTTACAGAATGTTTTTTGAATTCAAACAAAACAATTCATATGCCCAGAATACTCAATTATAGTAGCCCTTGCATCTATAAAACTTATACAATAGTCATAATAGCATCATTTCCATTTTATAATAACATCCTAACCCTTTGAGCCACAAATTTTCATATTTCAATGCTAAACCCTTTTTCGTTTTAAAACCAAATAGAAATATACACAGTGATTCCAGCCATCCACATCCAATATTTATTCCTTAAACTCAAATAAGAATAGGCCCAGTATTAACCACCATCTGTCGACTTTTCAACACTATTTGACACAATCCACTGGCATTTAAACTCATAATCGAGCCTCGATTCAATCACACACAGGCGTTTATCAACATAATTCTTGATTCGAAATAGAATTCAACCAATAACATGCAACTCCGAGTTTGATATTCTCGTAAATTAAGCATGTATAGACTTCTTTTAAAAGAAATTCCCAACAAGAGACATAGCCAAATAGTCCCTGAGGAGAAACAAAACCATGTCATGCCCAATAGACCAAGCACACATAGGTGTCTCTTTTACCCTTGACAGGATTGAAATGAGACCACGATCACGTTTAGGGTTTAACACAACAAAGGAAGTAAGAACAATTAGCTCGACCACATGAGAAAGTCCTCATGGGCACAGACAACTTGTGCTCTTTTAAAAATTTATTTGAGAGAGGTAACAACAGATGGCTCAATCAAGGAATAGTATTTTGGACGCAAACAACTCGTGCCTTTTAAAAATCACCACATAAACATAACCTTTAACCCAAAAACTTGACAGTGAGGATTACCAGAACATAATAGTCAGCCACCTCCAATGGATAATGAGAGAAGAGAACTCTTAAAAACACTATGGAAATAATACCTTAGCACAACCCATGGCAAACCAAACATATATACAATATTCCATTTACAATTATGGGTGATACCAAACCCGACTATGAAATGGTTCCAACAACAACTATAATGAGGGCAATGCCATGATACAATATGGATCGGGGCTCGGCCAAGACATGGAAAGAAATACTCGCACTCTTTAATAGTTCGCATTGCAACCCAGTGAAACAAAACATATCAACCATATAGATGAAAATGAGTGATAAAATTTAACACCAAGTCTGGTTGTAAATCCCATGCACCAAAACTTAGATATTGTTAAACCATAATCATTATTTTCCATAGAGAAACAGACCAAAACCCCCAAGCTAATCGAACATGTTTTTAACCAATAAACCAATGCACAGGCTACAAACAACAAAGAATATCAATTCCTCTTCTTCAAAAATCTAATAGCCTAGAGTATTCACAGAAGAAACCATAAGCACATCACTGATACACAGTCAAAACTTAAGAAAAACACAGACCTCAAGCAATTATGAGCCAAAATTTATTTATAACACAGAGGAACCATCATGGATGGAAAATAAAGGAACCATACCTAGAAAATCTTTCTCGAGGGGAAGAGTTAGATTGTTTCCTTATTTCACAACAAAAAATCACGGAGCATCAACTACCACCAGAGCGGAAAACCAAATGCAAGTATGGATATAGTGATGGGCTCGAGGTTTGTTTGAGGGACATGCAGTAAATGTGCGTCACTTCCTTCCCCAACCTCATTTCGACATACAATCCATCCAATCCACCATAACATTAACCATTAAATCAAACAAATATCCCATTGCTATATCCATTACATAGTGCACCACCCTAAGTCATGTCAAATATTTTAACAATAACCATATGCTATAACATTATCACATATTCCTCACACATAACCTTCAACCAAAGCACATCGGTTTAGCAACAAGGGTCTATACACCCTTCTTTTATCACAATTGCATATAACCTTAGGGATTGAGTATAGTCCTTTTTTTTTCCTTTTGTTTAAGCTCCCATATCATCCTTTTGTAAAAATCATATGTGAAATAATAAATTGATGTTTAATGCATAAACACAGAACCTGTAAAAATAATCTTTTTATCCATAGTACAACCATAATTTGCGAGTGACCATCAACCATATATCCATGCAACAATTAACCAACCATCTTACATCTTCATAACGATTAAAACCATGACTTGAATCATCCACTGTAGAAGAATTTGTTGGCATCATTATAACAACAAACAAAAATATAAGTGAAACACATCCATCATAGCGCCACTAGTCTACAAGGGGGTCCCACCTAATATTTTATTATTATTATTATAAATAAATAATAGATCTTGGAAATTATTTGCGAGAAGTATTCATCGTTTCGATTTTAAATGTCAACAACCACCTTTTGTTTTCAAAAAAATTTCCCCTCTTCGATTATCTAAAATGTTGTGATCCACCTTATTTCCCAACACCCTTTTTGTTTACCCATAAGGTTGTATTAGTCCATTTTAATTATCATGTGTGAGATTTAGGTTCAAAGTGTTTTCCATTTCATTTCTTAGTACTTCATTTGATTATGACTAACATTAGGGAGAAGTAGTGTACTTTGTATTTACTTTTGAAGTGATGGCTCATGTGTGGACAAGTTGTTTCAAGATATCTCTTTAAATGTTCACATGATATAGATCCAAGAAGCATAATCACCATTCATGATTCATGGTTGTTTCTCATCCTTTTCCAGGAATCCAAGTCATTATTGTTTCTATGTGATAGTTGTTGCAGAATTATAAACCACAATTGCAAGGTTCTCTTGATCCCAATCAATTGCTACTAAAATGGTGATGTTACCATAGAACATGGACATAAAATAGTTACTTGTCTTGAAGAGTCATTTAATAAATTGCTTGCTTTCTAGCTTAAATTTTAGCAATTGGTTATGTTCCTGCAAGCCACAAATCAAAAGGGGGAAAGTTATAATGAAGTAGTCAACTTGGGGGTGGTTTAATTAAATACCCCATGAATTTAAAATCATAGCCATTTGGGGAAGTTAATAAGTGATGAAATGTTCATTTTTCATTGCTATGGGGAAAATTTCCACATGCACACACCTCCAAATTCATGTTTACAAATTAATTCAAACTACCCCATAAATAATTCCTCATTTCCACTTGCATATCCCTTGCAACATATTCTGCATAGTTCCAAGAGGGTTTTGCACGAGGAGCAGGATGAGAGGAGATACCAATATTTTTTTCTATCCTCCACTTGTTGTGATAGAGCATCTCTGACCATAACAAAATATTGGTTTTGACCAAGGGTATATCTGCATGTATTTAAAATATACCACCAACACAATAGAATGTACCTGTTTTGTTTGAGTGATAAAAAAAATCCAACATCGACAATGACCCTCTCCTACAATGATGAACTGAGAATCTATGCATATCAACGATACAAATCAACAAGGAAATAGTTTGTCTTATGCTTGAATGTTGGAATCCCACATCTAGACATAGATTGCAGCTCTCCAAAGTTTGTTACATCTAAGACTATAGACCCTAAAACAAGGAACCTTGTCTCCCCTATTTTTGGACAAGAAGATGATTTTCTCACATATGAGGGTATCCTTGTTTTTTGGAAGAGGACTCTTAGAGCATAGTATATATTGTGATGGCATAGAATAAAACTTCTCTTGATATCTCTTTCTTTTAATATAGACTATGGTTTCTGAGTTTTCTATAATGTGTGAATTAATCTATGTATGTTCTTGTAGCCTCTTAGTTCATTGTCCTATTCTTAGGAGGCATGATAAAATATGCACAATATACGATGGAAAAGGGTCACTAGCCAACTCAAATTGTATTCACACCAATGCTACATAGTTATAGTACAATGGGTGATGCCACCTCAAAAGAGATATTTTCTCTAGATCCTAAAATCAAGTGATGAAAAGGCTAGGAAATCTCAACTAACTCACTTATTCATCATTGAGTATAAATGACTATTATCCTAAATTAATAATACAAATAATGGTGACAATGAGACATTGTGATTGCTAAGGTAAGACATAGTCTAATAAGGAAGAGCTCACTCTATGAGAACATGCATTTGTGAAATTTAGTAGTATTTTATTTCATTTTTGTGTATATTTGTGACCACTCGTTCATGTAGTTTGATTTCATGTACATCTTTTTATTTATTGTAATGCAATTTCTAATTCATAGACTAGTTATTTATCAAAGCTTGTTAATGACAAGCGTTGTGATTTATGGAAAGGAAGTGCCTAAATCATACAAGGTGATTTCTTGGTGACAACAAGGTTCTCCTTAGCATGGTTGGTGTTCAAATACATGATCATTGCCAAGAGTGATTGAGATTTGAATTTATGAAGTGTAATGATGTAGTCTCCTTTCTATGTAGAATCCTAGTAGACAAACTAGTGCAAGTTAATAATTTGTATCCTTCACATACAGTGCATCACATCTCACAAGTACATTGGAAACCATAGTTGATAAGTTAAATGCACAAGTGTTCCTATTCCAATGAAAAACATATAGAAACACTATCATTTTTCGTCGTCATTGTCGGGGATATGTCAAGGGAACAATGGTACTTCTTGTATTCACTTATATGATACATGGTATCAATATTTACAAAGATGAGTGTTGACTACATTCTTTGGAGGATCCCATACACAATGTTTTTCATTTAACTTAGGTAATATAGTTGCATGAGTTAAAATTCTAAGCTTTTTTTGTTGTGTAGTAAGAGACATCCATAGTACTAATCTCTTTTGCAAGAAGTTTGGAAAGAGGAAGGAAGCATTGGTGAATTAGGATTCCATTAGAGAAAGAGACAAGGGGATGTATAAGCCTTCAAAGTTCTTTCTGGATTGATTAATGGGTATGCGACAAATCTCAATTATTTTCATCAATAAAATATAGCATCTTGGGTTGATTGAGTTTTAAGTTTTGTTGTATTCTCATCTTATTCCACCCATGCTCATGCCCTCCTACTACATGTTTCCTTTACTTCCACTTTTCTTCTTTCTCAATCTTGATTCCTCTCTAAATCATCCTACATGTTATTAACCTCTTCCCTCCTTCATTATTTTCTCTTTTGTTTTCTTCTTTATGCCATTATCATTCCCTTACTTATGTTATTTATGCAGTATCATATACTTTCCCCTTCCTGTTATTTCCACTAAACCATGATCCTTTTTTTTTTATCTTAGTCATAATTAAAAATGCACACTATTCCATGATTTTATGATGGTTTTATTCCTTGATCAATTGTTCAATCCATCATCATACAAGAATCACAATTTCTTGAACACAATGTGGAATTTATTTCATGAATAATGAGACACTTTGTGGTACCCACGATGGTTATGTTAGGATATCATTATATCAATATCATAGATAATGGGAAACTTCATAGATTCTCTTAAGTTCCCACAATAGTTATGTCAAGATCCCATTACCATCATACCACATTTTGAACTAGATGTTTGATTCCATTCTTGCTTTAGGCATTTTTGCATTTGATACAAGATCTTGTGAAGGTCATATTGCACAATTGAGGAGCTTGGTATTTGTAATTTTTGGTATATGGATGAATTACATTGAAAATTATACACCTAAAAAAATTCACACAAAACCAGATCATCATTTGGAAGAAATAACTTGTTGATTAGAACCTTGTGGTATTTCGGATCACTAACTTCACCAATAATAGAATTGGTACAATCACGTTTTGGTAGATCAAATGGATGGAACATTAAAACCTCTTTATATGGTATATTATCCTATTAAACTAGTTTACAACCCAACTTGAATCATGTTATTTTGATATCATACGAGAAAGTCATGCCCTAAATAATAAGTGCCTATCCTAAATCTACAATGTTGAAACTTTGTTTCCTAGGCTATTCATTGGCATATTTGACCTATCAATTATTTTTGTTTGTAAAACATGTTTCTATTGGAGATACCTACATGAATGTACTTTCACATCCATTTTGAATTGATTCAATCCGTCATGAAACAAAAATTGTATACCAAAAACTATTACTATTGGTCTAGGATGGAAATAAAAAGCAACTATGTCATGAAGATTTCTCCTCATCATGTTTGAAATTTAATTTCAAATAAATTTAAAAGAATGTTTCCACTATATATATCCCTATGAATACACTTTAATCGAGATTTTGAATCACTCCAATCAGACATCAATTTTATTTTTTTTATCTTTGAAACATTGTCGAATAGTCAAGGTTGAACACCACTTCTGAACAAGTGAAAAGATGAAAATTACTTCTAGATATGTTTTACATCCACTATTCACAATTATTTTTTATATTTATTGGAAGAATAAAGTCTGGAAACCTCTGTTCCACCATGATCTCACCTTTTATTTCAAACAAGTTCTATGTTTTTGTAGGTCTTGGAAGGCTCAAGAAAGTCACTCCATGAATGAGTGATTTTGAAGACAAGATTTTTATAAACAAGAGAATGTCACCCAAACATCCAAACAAAGAAAGTGAAAAATCATGTGATGTTGAGTCCTTTCTTGATCCATGTTCAAATTTCAAGTTCCTAGGAGCTTTCCACCAAGGTGTTCCAACTGCTGACTAACAAAAACAACACTCTTTTGTAAAAAAATGCAAGCGGATAGAAAACAAGAGAGATGAAGAATTGCTTTTAAGATCACATGAAGACCAATGTTATTGAATTCAAGTCCCATTACTACATCAAAAATTCTATTTCTACATAAACCTTCAAGAATACTTAATTTTCATCATACTCATTCACTAACACCATAGTACGCCCATGCATTTTCTTCTTCTCAGCTCAGAAATAATTACCTCTTGAAGTTTATGAAGCCTAATTTTCTTCGGTGGTTGACCTTAAAAGATAAAATTTTCCTTATAATATCCTATCCATAACCACTACTATCACATCAAAAATCAATCATACTTATTTCCTCCATAAGACCTCCATAACTTCCTATTCCACCCTGTTGGCATGTTTTTCAGACAGAGGCAGAGTATGCGTGTTTGTCATTGATGGCAAAGATCACGACCAGCAGCACAACGATGATCGCATGGCAAGATCATAAGCATAAAATCCATTTCAGAGTTTCGGATACCGGGACTTGGATGTGTCAAGAACACTCACAACAAGAATGCCGAAATCACGAAATGTGAAACACTGAAATACGTTGATCCGACTCCATTTCGAAGTTTCAGATATCAAGATATGGAGGAGTCAAGAGTCGAGACTCTTCATCAACAGGAGTCCCGAAATCGTGAAATGAAAAATGGAGAAATGACCTGAGCTGTTGGATCGAGGAGATCGTGGACCGTTGATCCGACTCCATTTCGGAGTTTTGGATACCGGGAGATGGAGGAGTCAAGAGTCAAGACTCTTCATCAACAGGAGTCCCGAAATCGTGAAATGTCAAAGAATCCATGGCGGAGTTTCAGATACCAGGAGTTGGAGGAGTCAAGAGTCGAGACTCTTCAACACAGGAGTCTCGAAGTCGCGAAATGAGAAATGCCGAAATTTTGAAAGTGATTTATGGATAAGCACTTGGTCACCACCGGTGGTCACATCGTCGAAGAGATGTAAAGAGGATATCGAAGAAACCAAGCTCCATTTCGGAGTTTTGAGGATCGTGATATGGAGTGTCAAGAAACTTTGCCACAGGAATGTCGAAATTCTGAAATGTCGAAATGCGAAATGGTGAAATAAACGCAAAAATCTACGAATCCAATCCAACGGTGCAGGTAAATTTGAGTATGATCGGAGGGCTACTGTTGCACTTCACAGTGTAACTACTAAATAGCATTGATGGTTTCTGCCAGAGGACTTGAAGAGACTTCAGGGTGATCGCGAGAGAAGATAAAGAGTCTCAAGGCATCTTCCAGTGGAATGAAGACTGCTCATAGAGGCTATTGACAGATGTAAGACAATTTTAGCCTAGAACTGCGACCGAGGGAATGAGCTCGACTGTGGAAGAGAAGACGAAGAGTCTCAACTGCTAGAGAGGCTAAGGAATCTCGGTATAACACCCAGTGATGATGGACACATGGGTTTAACCGCCAGAGAAGTTGAAGAGTCGCTATGATGATCAGGTAGAGCACTCAACATGGGGAGAGGATGCATAAACATTGTGTATAGAGCATACACAAGGTGCATAGATACTTGTGGAATGTAGTAGAGAGAAGAGAAAAATTGGTTGTTGAGAGTGATTCATGTGTGTAGAAGAAGGCAGAGTGCAGCAGCTGAAATGTATAGAAGAGGAATGTTGCATAGACGGGACATGGTGCACAGAGCATAAGAAGCAGAAGAACATAAAGCATAAAGAAAGTGTGCAGGAAGACACTGATGCAGATAGAGCAGGGCAGTGTAGCAGAACATTGATGAGACTGGTAAGCCATTGATGAACATTATATCACTGTAATTAGTCTCAGTAGAAAAGATTTATATTTCAGGGTGGTAGGAAGGTGTGAGGGAGGATTGTTGTCCTCAGAGGTTCAAGTGGATGCTTGAACACTAGGAGTTGTAGCTTCCATATCGTTGCAGACAGAGAAACCAGGGTGGTAGGGTGGTGCAAGGGAGAACATTGGTTCTCTAATATACAGGTCGGTGCCTATGTAACTGGAAGTTGGTGCTTCCATCCAGTTGGTGTTGGAACTCTTAGGGAGTTGGTGCTTCCTTCTAGTGGGTGCTAGAGAAACTAGGGAGTTGGTGCTTCCTTCTAGTGGGTTCTAGAGAAACCAGGGAGTTGGTGCTTCCTTCTAGTGGGTGCTAGAGAAACCAGGGAGTTGGTGCTTCCTTTTAGTGGGTGATAGAGAAACTAAGGAGTCTGTGCTTCCTTCTAGTGGGTGCTAGAGAAAACAGAGAATTGGTTCTCTCAACAAGTTGCAGCTTGCAAAACAGAGGTTGTAGCCTCACAATGAGTTGGAGATCATATGTATGATAATGTAGAGAATGTAAAGATTACTTATCATATAAATATTACCTTAAATGCATTCTCCATAGCCATATTTTTACTTTCAACATTTCTTGCCACCTTAAATGCATTCTCCAATGATTTGGGTTCCCAAAGGCGAACCTCATGTTGAATGTTATCTTTTAAAGTTCCTATGAATACATCAATC
>SNQJ01S0074729.1:38393-75645 GCA_010110895.2 Picea sitchensis | reverse complement strand
ACTTGTCACAAGGATATTCAAATACTTGAAGGGAACAATGACTTATGGTCTGTGGTATCCCAGAAATCAGAATTTTCAGTTAACTTCTTATTCAGATGTAGATTGGGCAAACTGTGTTGATGAGAGAAAAAGAACTAGTGGAGGAGCATTCTTTCTGGGTGACTCTTTAGTAGCATGGATTAGTAAAAAGAAAGGATCCATTTCATTATCAACTACAGAGGAAGAATACATTGATATTGCTACTTATTGCACACAAATTTTGTGAATGATACAAACTCTTGCAGATTTGAAGGTAACTTACACTAATCCCATTCCAATTCACTGTGATAACACCAGTGCCATTAGTGTCTCTAAGAATCATGTTCTTCATTCCAATACTAAGCATATACCAATAAAATACCATTCTCAGAGAACAAGTTACATACAGAATTGTTCAGCTGAATTATATTCCTTCCACATAACAGATTGTTGATATCTTTATTAAACCATTAGCAGTGACCCCTTTTGGATATCTTTGTCAAAAGTTGGGGGTTATAACTTCTTCTGTCTAATCTATTCACCTGGTCAGGGGAAGTACTTATTGAATATCTGGTGTATTTCTAAGCTGCTCATAGTTGACAGGGGGAGTATGTACTGCAACAACTCAGGGGGAGTGTGTTTCTTCTTTGACATTGATGTCAAAGGGGAAGAAAGTGTGGTAATTTAAAGGATCCTACAGTTGCTACAGTGTATTTCAAGGATGCTACAGTGGTAGTAATTTCAAGGATGCTACTGTGGTATAGTTGCAGGTTTTTCAAGGGGTTTCCATCAATGCCAAAGGGGGAGATTGTTGGCATGTTTTTCAGACAGAGGTAGAGTATGCATGTTTGTCATTGATGGAAAATATCAAGACCAGCAGTGCAACGATGATCGCATGGGAATATCAGAAGCGTAAACTCCATTTCGGAGTTTCGGATACCGGGACTTGGAGGTGTCAAGAACACTCACAAAAAGAATGTCGAAATCGAAAAATGTGAAATGCCGAAATACATTGATCTGACCCCATTTCGGAGTTTTGGATACCGAGAGATGGAGGAGTCAAGAGTCGAGAATCTTCATCAACAAGAGTCCCGAAATTGTGAAATGAAAAATGGAAAAATGACCTGAGCCATTGGATCAAGGAGATCATGGACCGTTGATCCGACTCCATTTTGGAGTTTCGGATACCGAGAGATGGAGGAGTCAAGAGTCGAGACTCTTCATCAACAGGAGTCCCGAAATCACGAAATGTTAAAGACTGCATGGCGTAGTTTTGGATACCGGGAGTTGGAAGAGTCAAGAGTCAAGACTCTTCAACACAGGAGTCCCGAAGTCGCAAAATGCGAAACGCTGAAATTGTGAAATCACTTTATGGATAAGCGCTTGGTCACCACCAGTGGTCACATTGTTGAAGAGATGTAGAGAAGAGCTCGAAGAAACAAGCTCCATTTCATAGTTTTGGGGATCGCAATATGGAGCGTCAAGAAACTTTACCACAGGAATGCCGAAATTCCGAAATGCTGAAATGTGAAATGGTGAAATAAATGAAAAACCCTACAGATCCAATCCAATGGTGCAGGTGAATTTGAATATGATCAGAGGGCTATTGTTGCACTTCATAGTGTAACTGCTAAATAACACTAATGTTTTCTACCAGAGGACTCAAAGAGACTTCAGGGTGGTCGCCAGAGAAGATAAAGAGTCTCAAGGCATCTTCCAGTGGAATGAAGACTGCTCATAGAGGCTATTGACATATGTAAGACAATTGTAGCCTGGAACTGTGATAGGGGGAATGAGCTCGACTGTGACAAAGAAGATGAAGAGTCTCAACTGCTGGAGAGGCTAAGGAATCTCGGTATAACACCCAATGATGATGGACACATGGGTTTAACCGCCAGAGAAGCTGAAGAGTCGCTATGATGATCAGGTAGAGCACTTGACATGGGGAGAGGATGCAGAAACATTGTGTATAGAGCATACACATGGTGCACAGAGACTTGTGGAATGCAGTAGAGAGAAGATAAAAAGTGGTTGTTGAGAGTGATTCATGGTTGTTGAGACTGTTGTCCTCAGAGGTTCAAGTGGATTCTTGAACATAGGGATTTGTAGCTTCCATATGGTTGTAGCCAGAGAAACTAGGGGGGTAGGGTGGTGCAAGGGAGAACATTGGTTCTCTGATATACAGGTCGGTGCCTATGTAACTGGAAGTTGGTGCTTCCATCCAGTTGGTGCTTCCTTCTAGTGGGTGCTAGAGAAACCAGGGAGTTGGTGCTTCCTTCTAGTGGGTGCTATAGAAACCAGGGAGTTGTTGCTTCCTTCTAGTGGGTGCTAGAGAAACCAGGGAGTCGGTGCTTCCTTCTAGTGGGTGTTAGAGAAAACAGAGAATTGGTGCTCTCAACAAGTTGCAGCTTGCAAAACAGAGATTGTAGCCTCACAATGAGTTGGAGCTCATATGTATGATAATGTAGAGAATGTAAAGATTACTTATCATATAAAGAAGAAGAGGTTTTTACCCTTTATGGGTTTCCTCAGGAAATATCTGTGTTTGTGTATCTCATATGTGTGACTGATGTTGAATGTTCTATTGTTTACTTCCCTGTATTATTGTGATCATCATTGAGAGTTTTGTAATGAATTTAAAATGAGCATAATTGTTTAAGCAAGGTAACAACTGATTCAACCCCCCCTCTCAGTTTTCCAACACACCCACTCCTAACCCACCCAATAAAGTAACTTGGCCCACTTACAAGGCTGAGCTACCTTTATAGTTTCAATAGTTGTCAAATAAAGGTTTCCAAGATTTTCTTTCTACCAATCCATGAGATGTTTTCTTGCTACATTCCTACTACTAATCCTATCTATCACATTCCTTTCATGTTCAATATTTAATAGTGTGTTACAAATATTACAGTATGTTTCTATTCCTAGTAATACTTCACAGATCCAACATTTATATAGAAGCAACATAAGTAACAAAGGTTATTGGTGCTATTACACAAGAACCAGTACGAATAATCCTCATGGTTGTCACACAAGAACCAAAACCTACATGCACCGAGGTTGCCAAACAAAAACCAACCTCAAAAGTCCCTACTGTTGCAACACAAGAACCAATAGAAAATAAATTAGTTGAACCAACACATTGTTCATAGAGAGTTGATTCATAGATCTCTTAGAAAAAATCCCATATCTTCCCTAAGGTCTCATTGTTGTCTATTAATTTTGATTAACCAATTTATTTTTTCACATTAAATATAACTAATAATCTCATTCAAATCAAAGAGGCATTTTCTTTTAGATTTTTCCTTCATTATTTTAGCGAATATTCAACTTCCAAAGTATTGAAGACATCAAATAATAAATAAAATAAAATGTGTCGTGTCTCCATTGTTTTTTAGACTTTTGGGATATGTGAATAATTTATCCAAGGTTTGATTTATTCCTTGTTTTCACAAAGGTAAGACTTGTGCCATTATTCATTTTGTTTCATTTCTTGTTGAAGTTTTGTGATGTGTTTAAAATGGTTTATCTCATTTAATGGAGGTTTTGTTCATATGTAGGTGAATGTTTTGTTCATATGTAGGAATATTATTCAGAACAAGATGTTGGTCAAGATACACTATTGACAATTTCAATTAGTGTGATGCAATGCACTGTATGGTACATGTTATAGCATCAATTGACACCACATATGCATTGATGATGTGTTTTTCCTTTCCCTTTCCTAATTGCATATATTGATCCCATTTTCCTCCTTTGTATTCTTCAAAAAACACTATTTTTGGACATGTATGCACCCTACCTACTATTCAAGGAATATATATATGCATGTTTCTTCATTGCAAGGTGTGTACATATAATTTTTTCTCAAAAAATATAATCTTGCATATTTGTGGGTGGGGTTCACAGGTTCACCTGGTTCCTGACCCCCTATTTCCTGTATGCAATTATTTGTAACCAATCCAACAAATTGGAGAGGGTATAAAATGATCCTGAGTGTAGTGTAGAAAAACAATCATACTTGAAACAAAATAATGTTTTCATATCTTGCCCCATCTACAAGCCCTTATTGTCTCACTATTGATTCATTTCCTTAGACCTGGAAACCCTGGTTTCTAGCCTTTCCTTGCTCCATATATCTGGTCAAGAAGTATCCTATTTATATTATTTGGGCCCATATGAGCATTGGATTGGAAGGTACTACCTATAGTCAGTGGCCTGGGTGGAGGGACCTAGAGTCTAGTCTCGGAGAAATGTCGCAATAGGTGCACGTGGTAACAACCTCTATCTTGTTGTTTACTAATAAAGAGACCTCTTTCCCATGAATTGTTTTCTTTTTAATGAACGATGATTATGTTTAAACATATAGATCCTTAGAACACTAAGTGATGCAATATCTTTACTTTCAATCATTTTATGATAGTTATTTATTATATAACTTCCCCCATTTGTAGTTCTCTACGTGATTGTTTTACAGGTGATCAAAGAGACGGTTTGGAAGGAGCTAGAAAGGTTCTCAACTATGATATATTCATCAAACATAGGCTACATGGTATGTGCCTTCTTCGTTGCTACTAGTATTTAGTTAATCAAGTTAATTACAAAATATTTTGATGGTGATTCAGGGATTGAGTTTATTCTTTAAAGGTCCTCGCTCTGTTATGGATTTAATCCATAGTCATAGGGAAATTTCCTCATAGTAGTAGGAACGGTATGCTCTAATTCCATATGAAGTTCCAACTTGGAACAAGTTCAAGGTTTTGGAATCACAGATTCGATTTTCCTTTGAAGAATCTAGTATGCAAAGCATGAAGGGACAAATGACTAGTATACTGTATAACATATCTCATATATTATCGAATATGTAGGTGGTAAGGAACATGATTGTAAACTATCACTTATTCTTAGAGGGTGAAATTTTTCCATTGAACAAATTCTAGGAGAAAACAGTCTAATGCATTTAGTTGAAAAATAATTCAACCTACACCATCAAGACTATTCACAAAACTACTCTCCACGTGTATGTTGTGAATTCTGCAAAGAAATAAGAGTTTCTTGAGAATGTAATGGTAGAGTTGCTTGAGTCTAGTTTTGCTAGTTTCAAACCCAAAGTGGAAGTGTGGTATTTTGAAGAGTAAAAAAAAGTTGAAGGGACTTTCTCTCATCTTAGTAATTGTATAATTAACAGTTTCTTGTTAATCAAGAATAATTATTGTATAAATCCAAAATGTCAAGTAAACTACTTAAATGTTGAAAAGTCTAGGAGATGAAAGGTCTCAAAGGTTGAGAGTCTTAGGAGGTATGGAAGGCCAAGGATTTTATTTTTTTTGTTAAATAAAACGTTTTATAAAGATGTTGGGTTGTTATATTCTTTGTAGTGAAAGTATAGTCGAGGTGGATTGACTGGTAGTAAAATTCAATGGTTGAAGTGTTCGACCGGGAAAAGTCAAAGTCGAAGTAATCAACAACAATTCAAAGAGGTTAACCGACAATAGGTATTCAGGAGGTCATGTGGCAATTGACTGAATACATAATGAGGGTGTTGAGCACTCAACACACCCTAAAAATTCTATGTCAAATTTTACTTTTTGGGTACCACTTGATCTTTTTGCATTGTCTAAATTTGACTTCAGTATGGAAAATGTTTCCTTTTCTTATCATCATGACTCTCATTAAGTCTTCCAAAGTTTTTTTGAATATGTGAAAACCCATAACTTAAAAGACTAACATTTAAATAAAGAATCGACAGTCAAAACATTTCCCCGACCCGCTCAAAGATTCTACATCGGGAAGAATTAAAAAATGAAAGAAAATCATTCAAAGAAACCTCAGTCGTCGAGCGTCGATTTTCATCGGCATCGACAAAAGGAAGTTGTTCTTTCACGAAAAGCATTACACAAGAATATCACCGACAACTGATTCCCTTTGCCATCGGTAAAACACGAAAGGAGAAAAAGTTTAAAAGGAAAGAAATGATATCGCCGATAGCAGATACCCGATGTTGGCCCTTGGTTATAGAAGAAAGAGAAGATTCAGGAAGAAAGGTGAAGTAAGAACTGCACAGAAGGCACATTGACTGAGAATGGGTCGAAGTGGTCAAAGAAGAAGAAAAGAAGGAGCAAAGTAAGGGAAAATGAGTTGTTGAAAGAGAAGATTGAGGAATGCATATTAGCAAGGAAGATGAATCATGGACAACTCAACAAGAAGAAAAATCCATCAACGGATGCTTTGGAGAACCGCATGGGAAAGAAGGAAAGATAAGCCGGTGAAGCCCTGAAAACGTGGGTCAAGTTAACCTAGGGTTTTAGACACCTAGGGTTTTGACACCTAGACATTTGTCATGTAATGTATAAATAAAGGTCTAGAGGACCTAGGATGGGCTGGTTCTAAGTTCGTCATTGTGGGTTAAGAGAGTGATTATTGTTGTTGCGTGAGGAGAGTATTGTGTTGTGCGAATATTATTGTATTGTAAGATCTTCAGTTGGGTGCGAAGATCAACCTTGCAACTGGGTGCGTGGGGATGGGAGAGAAGAAGAGAAAGAGAGAGATATCTGCAAGCTAAGTGCGCAGATAGAACTGTATGTTTTCATATAATATATCTAGAAACACAATTCTGTGGATGCAGCCCTAGGGAGAGGGTGAACCACGTATATCTTGTTGTCCTCTGTGGTTAATGTTGTGTTCTTTACCTTCTGTTATTCTGTTGTTGCATTATTGTGCTACATATGGGATATAACTGTGTGAAGTAGACTTAAGTTGGTAAAGAATAACTAGCTCTCTGTGTGTTTTGGATCCACTTTGAATTTCCTCTGGTTGTAGACACTTGTGTCCTGCAACCCCCTATTGCTACTTTGGGAGAGACTGCATCTGCTCCACAGGTGTTTCCGAAAGGGCCAGTAGTTAGGGCTTGTTGGTGCACTATTAGAGTAGAACCCTGGGTCTGCCCTGTGCCAACAAATGGTTCCGTTGTCGGGACCGAGATCTTCTTGAGGGAATGTTAAGGTGGTTTCCATCGAAGACAGAGATTCAGAAGTGGATAGAAGAACAAGAGAGAGACTTCACTGAAGCTCAGAATAAAATCCCTAATATTAGTACAGAGGATTGGTTGGGAAGGTATATATTTACCGATATACATAATATTTTCTTTGGAGGAATTCATGAGTATCTATATGAGTGGTTAGCCAGGTTAGATGATACCCAATTTGAGATCTGATCTAGACCAACTGTGGTTTGGATGTCGATGTTGATCAAGAAATTCAAGAGAGTTGATAATGCCATGTCAAGAGAAGCAGATCACTGGTTTGATATCACTATTGGAGGGTACATTACCGAGTTTGTTATTAACAGAGTAGAGTCATATAGACAAGCAGAGAGGTATTTCTTTAAGGGACCGAGAGGAAATTTTTTAAACTTTTTGAAGTTGAATATCAATATGCTATTGCATGAGAAGAACATATTGAAGATACAGTACGTGGCCAGATTGAAAAGCTAATGTTCAAGAATTTAGACAGCGACAATGACGCAGAGGTGGGACATACGCAGAGTGGGAGAACCTTCAGAGAGGTTCCTCTAGTAAACATGTTTAAGCAGAACCAAGAACCATTGGCACAGGACGAAGGGTTCTACAGTGGAGAAGAGGAAGAATTATTGAACGAGGAACATTCATAGTCCGTTGGGGCAGAGGAAGAAAAGATTGAAGAACCTCGCCGAGAAGAATCAGAAACTTCAGGAACTGTGCTTACTATCGAAGTAAGTACTAATACTCCTCATGTTGTTTTAGCAGCGTTAAGTAACCAGAGTAATCATATTTATCAGAGAACTATTACCAATAGTTCAGTACATATTCAGTCAAGAAACCTAGGAAGATCTATGGTAGATGAAATGAGGCTACCTATCTTTAGAGGAGATGGATCTGAAGATCCCAATTAGCACTGGTTTTTATGCGAAGCTGTATGGAGTATTAAGAAAATCAATGATGAAGTTGTTAAGAGAGATCAGTTTAGTACTACCTTGAGAGACCACACACTGAGATGGTACATGAATTTTGTTAAAGGAGTTATATAGCCTAAATGGATGAAGGATATCAAGACTGCATTGAGTGAAGAATTCAAGAAACCCAAGTCGAAGTCACAATGCATTACAAAACTGAAAGAAATCAAGCAGAGAGTAGTTGAACCTATTTGGAATTTTGATCAGAGGTTTAAGACCTTGACATGTTTAAGACCTTGATCATAGTTCCCTTAATGCAACAGAAGGTTGCTTTGTAGGTTGAGGCATTGGAGATCTCCATGAAGCTAGAATCAACCCCTATGGGAGAATCCATCTTAGTTATGAGTAAGCTAACTAGCTTATCTCTGCAGGTTGAAGATATGAAGAAAGAAAAGGGAAAAGATGAAAGAGAAGACATATGGTGTATCAGATGAAAGTTATAGGGCCATGAGCAGGAGAATTTTCCCCTATTTCATGATTACTTGGCCTCTGGAGCTCTGACCCCTTTGAAGCAGGTTACTCTACCCTAGTGAAAGGTATGTAGAAATAGACGTCGCCCTGGTGAATGCTATTACATGAAAAAATATGTCCAGACACCTACCAATATTTACTGCACAGTCTATAAATCTATGGGGCATGATGAGAAGGATTGTAGGGCTTATGACCTCTTGCATGAAAGGTCAAGAGATACATATAGGATTCAATGAGAGATGTAGCAGGAGGGAAATACTACGCAGTTTAATTCTCCAGGAAGAGGAAACTTCAACCCTCGTGGTGGATTCAGAAGAAGAGGATGAGGAGGAGGCATGGGTCGAGGTTGAGGTCAGATCATTTGTTATAACTTTTCACATCTAGGTCACTTGGAAAGGGACTGTCAGAACCCTTGTTCCACTTGCAGCTACTGCAACTCATTTGAACATGTTATTGAGGATTTTCAAACATTGTTAGCGAAACTTCAGGAGAGGCGAGGAGGAAACCAACAAGTACAACTAATATCAGCAGAACCTCGCAGAGAGGATACCAAAGTCATTGTTATCACTAGAGGAGGCTTTGTTATAGGAGAAGATAGAGTGACCCCAGGGAAGAATACAGAAGAATCAAGGTTCAGAAGAGCTGCAGAGAAGACATAAGAGTTTGATCCGAGGGAAGAAAAACAAACGTTTGAGGAAGCAATAAGAGAATTTGGAAGAGATCAGGCTTCTTCATCAAAGGCACAACTAGAAGTGAGAGAATGCGGGAAGCCTCTGGCATTCGATCAGTCTGCATCACCTGGAGAAGGAAAAGAGGTAAGAAATCTTGTTATTTTCTTGTATACATTCATTGATTTGATTAAGGATGAAAGAGTTGTGCAAGAACTAAAACACTTGATCAGATAGTATGAGCCAGGGAAGGTAGACCCTCTGCTGAATAGAGATGTACATCAAGTATCCAGAAAGAGAAGGAAAGACAAGGAAATACACCTTAATGCTCAGATTGGAGACTATGAAATAGATTATGTGGTCCTCGACTTAGGGTCAGAAGTCAATGTTATGATGAAGTAGACCTGGGCATTGATGGGAAAACCTAGGTTGATTTACTCCCCTATCAGGATTAGGATGGATAATCAGCAAGCCCCTTTGGAATACTGGAGCATGTCCCTGTGGACATCGACGGGGTAAGGACATTTGCGGACTTCGAGCTGATTGAGATTGTTGACGATAGTTGTCCTTATCCTGCGTTGTTAGGAATTGGTTGGGATTTCAAAAATTCGACTGTGGTTCACTTAAATAAAATAAGAATGAAATTTGAAGGTGATGGCCTTAGGGTCATTGCACCTATGGATCCTGATGAAGGTCAAAGATACACAGAACCCATCAGAGGAGAAGACCGTGCATACAATCTAGATAATATATATAAATAGATAGCAAGGCAACATGATTACATTAATCCTATGACATATGGTAATTTAAGTTGGCGAAGTGACAACACCTGCTCATATGATTCAGATGAAGCACTAGAGAATTGGCAGAACAAAATGTATGAAGTTTATGCCCGAAGATGTGCTAGATTGACTAGGGAAGTTCTTTGGATTGGCACAAAAGTAAGTAATCTGCCCACATTTGATGGTTAAAATCATTTAGAAACTTTCTTACTGGAATTTGAAGAAATTGTACCATTACAACAGAGACTGTTGGCACTAGATGAAGCCTTGAAATCCACGCCAGCAAGATGGTGGGGATCACACAAGAAGAACATCGGGGACTGGGTGAAATGTCTCACTTTGATGACAATGCGCTTCTCAAAACAAGCCAAAGGGTGAGAAGTTTGATACACAGGTCAGAGATGCCCAAAGGACCATGTGCGAAGTTGTGAAGAAGCCTGGAGAAACATTCCTCAAGAACAGTGGGTGCATAAATTCATTAACACTCTGGACACAACGCTTATTAATTGGTATCTTCAAGCAGAACTGAGCGTCACTACTTTAGATTGGTACAGTATGACTCAAAACTTTGAAGCTACATTTTTATTTGAGAGTCAGTAACCCACAATAGATCAAGCTTGACAAGTTGTAAGAAAAAAAATCTTTGAGGAGGCACCTAACCTCCCTTTGGAGCGCAAAGAAGATGAATGGACTGCCCCTCTTCAGAAATTGCAAGGTTGTTACAATATCAATGTTGATGAAGACGATGATCCTAGGAATGTGAACATCACAAAAACTAAAGGACAGAGAGACATAGAAGGACCAGGTGTCGAACTACCCTTCATTGGACTGGAAGAAGTGGTACCTATGGAATATTTGGTTCCTAGTCTAAGAATCACAACATTCACAGATATGGATGACACTAGCGATGTTCAAAATAGGCTCACACAGTTGGTAGAACTGGAAGAAGACAGGCTCATTGCAGGATTCCAGCAGTAGGTACAAAAGGAACGAGAGAAGGCCTACTGTGACAGGCATATCAAGAGAAAAGCATTCAAACAAGGAGATTTGGTATTGATATATGACAACAAGTTCATGAATCATCCAGGGAAGTTCAGGACACATTGTCTTGGGCCATATGAGGTTGCCTATGTTACAGAAGGAGGATTTTCACAGTTGAAGACCCTAAATGGAGAATGGAAGGAAGGGTTGGTGAATGGGAGCCAGTTGAAATTGTACTGTGACAACCAAATTCCTCATAGCTCTCAATAAAAGCATAAGAGAAAGGGTCCAGGTACCAGGTGTAGTTGAAACTGGGTACCAAAAACAGAAAAGACAGTCTGCACAAGGAAGGGAGGGATAGAGTAGAAAACACGGGCTTCTCCATGCAGTCTGAAGTTGAAGTAAAACAAAAGGTTTAAACCTGCAGTGGCTTGGGATGAGTCACATGTGAGTGTTGGGGGCCTGTTGGCCCTTGGTTATGGAAGAAAGAAAAGATTCAAGAACAAAGGCGAAGTACAAACTGCATGGAAGGAACAGTGACCGAGAATGGGTCGAAGTGGTCAAAGAAGCAGAAAAGAAGGAGCGAAGTAAGGGAAAATGATCCGTTGAATGAGAAAATCAAGGAAGACAGATTAGCAAGGAAGATGGATCATGGACAACTCATCAAGCGAAAAAATCCACCAACGGATGATTTGGAGCACCATGCGGGAAAAAAGGAAAGATAGGCCGACGAAGCCCTGAAAATGCAGGTCAAGTTGACCTAGGATTTTAGACACCTAGGGTTTTGGGATCTAGGATTTTGACACCTAGATGTTTGTCATGTAATGTATAAATAAAGGTCTAGAGGACCTGGGATGGGTTGGTTCTAAGTTCGTAATTGTGGGTTAAGAGAGTGATTATTGTTGTTGCATGAGGAGAGTATTGTGTTGTGCAAATATTATTGTATTGTATGATCTTCAGCTGGGTGCGAAGATCAACCTTGCAGTTGGGTGTGCAGGGAGGGGAAAGAAGAAGAGAAAGAGAGAGAGATATGCAAGCTAAGTGCGCATATAGAACTGTATGTTTTCATATAATATATCTAGAAATGCAGTTGTGTGGACATAACCCTAGGGAGAGGGTGAACCACATATATCTTGTTGTCCTCTGTGGTTGATGTTGTTTTCTTTACTTTCTATTATTATGTTGTTGCATTATTGTGGTAGATCTGGGATATAACTGTGCGAAGTTGACTTAAGTTGGTAAAGAATAACTAGCTCTCTGTGTGTTGTTTTGGATTCAATTTGCATTTCCTCTGGTTGTAGACACCTATGTCCTGCAACCCCCTATTGCTACTTCGGGTGAGACTGCATCCACTTCGCGAGTGTTGTCGAAGGGCCAATAGTTAGGGCTTGTTGGTGCGCTGTTAGATTTGAACCCTGGGTCTGCCCCCATTCCAACACTCAACACGCTTAGAAAAATCGAAAAAGAACAAATCGCGATGAACATCCAGACGACCCTAAAGTTTATTGCCAATCGCTGACTTCCAAAACGTTTTGGGCATCAGGAGTCTTTTAAGGATGCTAACCCAAAGGAAACTACGCGATAAGTTTATCCCCGAAGGTCGATCCCCGATAACTTTTCAGCATCGGTAGTCCCAAGTTTAGATTAGGGCGCATGAATTAAACAAAGTCCCAAGTCTAACCAATACCCGCCAGCTAAGTCCCGGTCTTCAGTGCCACGTATCCCAAGCCGGTTGTACCACGTCATCATAATACGATGAAATCGATCGATGTCGGAGGTTTTTCGTAGAAAGATATCAATGAAAACACAAAGTAACTTAGAGAACCACTAAGTATAAATTCGGGGCTAACTTACAAGAAAAGTTGGACAAAGAACAAAGTAGATACACACGCAAAGAGAAGAAATGATTCATCCAACCACTACAGCCAGAATCCTTTCGTCAAAGTTTCAAGACCTTATATTAGAATTTCATCGAGCTCAAATTAAATACAAGAGACATTGTCCACACCTTTTGGCCAACCAACCTGTTTTACATTAAGAACATGAAAAATTTCGAAAAAATAAAACTATCAAGATTTTGTGGCACGTCTGAGAATACAAAATAGAGTTCGTCAATCATGCCTCCTCTGCACGCTGACAAGGTCTGCGTCGGCTGTCTCCCCAGTTGCTTCGTGCTCCCTGAGATGTTTTCATCTTCTATTCTTCTGACACCCTTTGTGCTTCATGCAACTGAATGATTGTATCTTGCACCTCCTGAAGCTGTCTCTTGAGCCATTTCACGTTCCCTTTATGACCTTGTGGTGATGACACCTCAAGGGTCTTTGTCGCCAATTGCCACTCAATTCTCTATTTTCCTGGTAGAGTTTAGCAATGGCGAGTTGTGCCTGCTCCAGCTACTGAATCAGCTCTCGAATGTTATAACTCGAGGCATCTATCCTCCTCCTTATGCTCCTTCTCCCCTAACTTGTGGCTTTGACAGGTTCTAGCCGGATAGCACGCATAAGTTTTTCCTCGGCGGCTAACCTTGTGCGCAACTCGATAATGATTTGGTTTTCCCTTTCTCCTTTATTCTTCCTTGACCTTCCTCTTCTCTGGGGTATCTACTGTTGGTGAGGTATGTCTTCCAACCTTCGTCCTTCTGACGCAACTTCTTCCACTTCCTCCTCTGCACGGGGCGATACCAACGTTTTCGTGCAAAGGTAGGAATCTCCCTTTGAAGCCTCGGGAATGCCCGCTATGGGTAAGAACAAATCCCAGGTGTTTTGGGGATCAATCCTGGTGCCTCAGCTGCTTCACATGCCCTGTCTTGCATTTTGAGGAGTTCCCATGGTGCAACAAGTGTATATGTCTTATACGTGGAGAACTTGAAAAGGGTCCAAAATGGAAAATTTGATCAAAATGGGACCGTGAAACGAATTACCAACACTACATAAGCTTGGCTGGTGAGTAGAACCCATGAAGAACATCCAAAATTTATAACAGAGTGGGCAGTGAGTGGAAACATGCCAGGGAACACTCGATTCTCGGAGACGGGATGTTTTGAAGAAAACTGAAAATTTTCTATGGCACATCCATGCGACGAGTATGTTCTTGGGCGTGTGAGATGCAACCGAGAGGAGTTGTAGAGGGTGTGTGGTATGATCACCTCGATTTTTCAATTCCCCAGTCTTCATGATGAGTTGATTATGGTTGATGCACTTGATGATGTGACTTATGTCTGCACAACTTGCCTCAACCTGAGGCACCTAATGACTTCCCTTATGACAGGATCCGATTCTTTTGGAGCATACTCATACTTTTAGAACATGTTTGGGTCTAACATCCTTTCCTGACCCCAAGGGAAAATCGGCCACTGCGTGACTTCAATTCTCATATTTTTCCGTACCTAATATTTCATGTTGTGGCATGCAGATGTAACCCACCGTAACCAGAGAAGAACAAATGATGACGCTAACATATGCGATGCAAGCAATTCGAAGGATTGCAGAGATCACGTAAGTATGAAACAACTAGGTTTAATAAGATTTACAGGTATGCACCAGTCTGGATTCTTCACGCTTACGCTTTATACAGATTTTTTGTCGATTGTTGTTCTATACGCAATCTCTAAATGATTTTAATTTCGATTGTAGGAAAGATACCTCCGATTATTGAGCAAAATGGCTCAATAACCTTAATGAGAAATCCGAGAGAAACTGAGCCAAAAAATCAACAGGATGATGGATGATATCGGGCTCCCCGAGTTCAGAACACCCGATGACTTTGTCAATCTGCACGACATAATCAAATTTCACATCGAGCAATATTCATCATGGGTCGAAAATATAGCGAAGGTGACAGACACAAAAGATCCAGGTCAGGTAGGACAATTCATGGAACACCCGATCAAAGCTCAGGCTATGATGCAACAGTTAAGTACCAGTTTGGTGAAGTATCTAACACATGCGATAGAGATAAGAGAGATTTATGTGGCCCCGATGGAACAGCATGGATTCCCATATGCCAACACCTATGATGAGTTCTTCATCAGTTGGTCAGAGTATGAGAACAGTCACCCTTTTAAGTGATATTTTGAGATGATTGTTAGAAAACTGTTAGGAGAGAATGCCAAGTGGAGAATTTTGTTTTTCTTAACTATACTTTATCCATTATTTTTATTTAATTTTATGTTATAAATAAGAGCATCGACCGATTAGTTAAGGGTCGATTGTTGTTGCAAGAAACTATCTTTTCTGGTTGGTTAAGAATTATTTTGAAGTTGCCTTTAATTGAGAAGTCCTTATGGACCTGAGACAAGTTATATTTTCATCAAATGCGTGTATGATTGGAGATGGAGAAGAACTATTTCCTATCTTGTCTCATGAATGTATGTTGTAACAAGTAAGAGCTATTAAAACTATTGATAAGTTATCTGATGCAATGTTTTTACAGTTCTTTTCTTTAATGATGAAAATGAATCATTGTGTGATTATGTGATGGATGAGTAGATTTAAGTGAATTATTTTTCTTTCCATTATTTATTGCATGTGTTTTCTTTCTAATAATTAGTATCTTAGACAGTAATTGAATGCTCACATGGTTAACGTATTAGTACTAGGCCTGTGGTATAAAATTGTTGTTTGCATGCTTGAGTAGCGGGTTATCCCAAGCCCAACCTCTTCTCTGGTATTTAAAACATTTTCCTGTTTTGTTGTCAAGTTGGTTTATGCCGGCTTCCATCTTATATCGATCCCACCTAAGAGAAAATACAAAAAGAGAAAGTCTGAATTGAAGGAGACGCCTTTGCAATAAAACGTAAAGCCCATCGATTAATTTGTTGGATCGCAAGATCTGGAGAACCATTCCACTATTAAACATTGCAGAGTCTAATTGGGCCTCAGTGGAATTTTTGGTTCATGTTGTTGAACTAAAGGGATGTAGGACCCATCAATAGAATTGGTGCTAGAAGGAGGGTCGAAGAATGAATGGTTGAACACATATTTCACATAATATTTCAGACAACCTGTAGATTCAAAACAACCCACATGCATGGCTAGTCATTCCCAAGAAAAATCACACACACTGAGTACTCCTGAAAGGAGTAAATTACCCCAGCCTGAGGAAGAATGCTTGTTCCTTGACATACCTTATGCTCTCCCTCGTGAGGAATTAAATCAATTTATAAGAAGCACAAGAGCATATGCCTGAAATATCAGTGCACTTTCTTTAGCTCCGATACTTCCTCGAAGAAAAGAAAAAAAGCAGACCAATGGTCAACACCCCCCACTAGGTTTTTGTGCATACTATAGAATACCTAATAGATTTTAAAATCACCAAAAAAAAACATCCTCTTAATATGATCCCTGAAACACCAGCCAACGATGTCTCTGAACCAGACGATTTTCTGGAAGATGAGGAGTTTAACTTAGAATCCGAAGATATGGAAGACAACAACAACCATGATGAAGAAAGGGGAAACCCACCACAGAACAATCAACCTTGGTTGGCCATTGATGCTTTGGCCATCCTGGGACGATTCCATAACCTTCCCTGACATCTAGAGAAGTTACTTCCTAAGTTTTATCCCAAGACCTTAGGATTTCTTGAAGATCATATCAAGAAATTCATACTGGCCATCAGACTGATGAATGTCTAGCATGAAGACGCAGTTTTCAAGATTTTCCCCTACACTTTTGAGAAATCAACCTCCACATGGTATTTTAACTTACCTGTAGGATCCATAACTAGTTGGACCAAGTTTCAGAAGGATTTTTTAGATAAATTTTCCGAAGAAACCACTACAGGAGCTTTGATGGCTAAATTGTTCACTGCCACCATGAGTTCAAAGGAGAAGGTTAAATATTTCAATCAAAGGTTCACAAATATCTTGAACATATTCAAACCTGAAGCTAAACCAACTTAGGAGTTGAAAATCGAAGTATATTCTAATGCCCTCCCAGCTTCTATTTCCATGTTTTTTAAGAGGGTTGTCAAATGAACCCTGGCCGACAATTTTGAAGAAGCCAAAATGATAGAGTTCCAAATGAAGGGATGTAAGGAAGGTTAGGTCTAATTAGTTAAAAAATAATCCCAACCTCCCCCCAGGAGCGGAATCCTTTTGACTAGACCGCCAAGGAAATAAGCAGAACAAGCTCCCGAAAAGGGTAATGGGGACATAGAAGACCTACAATGCATGGTTAAGAAATTATCAAATGATATTATAGACATGAAAATCAACACAGGGGAAGGAAACCAAGGCCAAAGGCCCTATAAGACTTTCTTCAAAGTAAACCCATCATTCAAAGTGATTGAACCTCCCCCAGCTAACTTAGATATCAATCTGGGAAATGTAGCATCTAACTCTTTCTGTACTTATCACCAGGAAAACCACTCCAAAAGAGACTTCCCTCAATGGGTGCATGCCATGAGTTTGATGGCCAATCGATTTCTAGAAGAACTCTCCCTGACCGAACAACCAAGCGGTTTGGTTATGAATGTTGTTGATCAGGAAGAGATTGATCCACCAGAATATACAACCATGCTAATATGGGATCCTGGCCTAATCATGCCTTCCAACGACTTATTTGAGTCTCAAGAACCACCCGCAGAGGTCTCATTTGTGTAAACACACAATAAGGGTCCACTTGTCTCTGAAGATCTCGCTACTACCCAAAATTCAGGGGGAAAGACAACTCTTGATCACCTGAAAGCACCTTTTTATCCCCGTAAAACTCTATAAGAATCCATACCTGAGAATCGCCCAAACTGGATTACAACGTAGTTGAAGATTTGAAGAAGTTGAAAGCTAATATATTAGTTATGGACATTTGTAGGCTCCCTCATCAAATGGACTACTTGTTACATGCTTTGAAATTAGTAGAGAATCCGACAATGAGCACTGACCCAGGAATAAATCTAATACCCATAGACCTAGGGAATAAACCAACTGTGAACACTTGTTTTGAAGATAAGAAGGGAAGACCTTTTGTACCACCTTTCCTTTTAACATTTGAAGTATTCAACAGAAACCTCCATAACTGTTTGGTCGATTTAGGAGAATCCTCTAACGTTATGCCATTGTCTATTTGTAAAAAACTAAATGCAATCCCTCTCAAGAGTGATAAACATGTAATACAACTAGACAAAACCCAGGTGAAGGGCATGGGAGAACTCAAATATGTAATGATCAGAATAGCCACACATCCCAAGTTTGTGCAAGTGATTGACATCATTATAGTAGACATCCCAAAAGCTTATGGATTATTGTTACGTCGATATTGGTCTGAGAAGTTAAACGGATAATTTAGTACAAACTGGGCACAACTTTGGCTACCATTAAAGGGGCACAATAACATGGTCAAAATTGATAGGGAAAGATATCTGAAACATACGGTCATTGATCTAGAAACCCTAAAATAAACCCTCATCAACAGATTTCCCTGTGCTAGGCAATTATTCCTATGATTCCTATTTTAGGAACTTCTCCCCTCTCTCATCTGATGTCCCTCTCACTCAAAATTCTGAAATGGTATTCCAAGAGAAGTTATCGATACCGACAGAGGAAACCCTCTTCTGTAAATAACCTGTGCTCGAAATCACTGGACAAAAGATAGGAGAGAAAAAAAGTAATACGAAGGAAGAAGCAGATAACTTTCGCTCACAAATTTGGACCATATACTTTGATGGATCTAAATCATAGGAAGGATCTGGGGTAGGGTGCATCCTCATTGATCCAAAGGGTAAACTTCATTTCCTATCCTGTAGACTAGAATTTGAATGCACAAAATACACCACCGAGTATGAAGCTCTAGTACAAGGGTTAAATAAATCCATAGAAATAAATGTCAAATAGTTGAAGGTTTTAGAAGATTCTGAGATTATCGTTAGACAAGTAAATAATATTATACATTGCAATTCCCCGCACATAAAGAATTATCAACAGGAAGTACATAGGTTAATAGAACATTTTGAAGCTTTCAATACTATAGCGATCCCCAAAGCAAAGAATATCCTTGTCAATTCCCTGGCCACAGTTGCTTCAAGTCTGTCACATCTAGAAGATTATGAAGCCTCCTAGTTCAATGTGGAGATACTCTACAAACCATCGGTGCCTAACAAAATTTCTAATTGGAAGGTATTTAAAGGGGATGAAGAGATAATAAAGTTTCTAACTAACCAAGATAATTTTAAGGACTTAGCTATTGACGATGAAGTATTCCAGGAACAATCAATGGAAACTGATCCTTGGATAGGTCAACCAATTGAAAAATTGAAGTCTCACACAATCCCGAAGGGGATATCTAATTTAGAAAATCTTTTTGACCTATAACAACGATTTAAGGGGCCCAAAAATGCGAAGACAGGTAGTTCCTATCCCATGCATAAAAATATAAACCTCGGAACCCCGGAAAACCCAAAAAATATAAATCTTAGCAAGACTATATCTAAAGATGAAAGGAAGGCTTATCTCAAACTGGTCAGACAATATCAAGTTGTCTTTGCATGGTCCTACCGAGATCTGAAAACATTTGATACTCGTATCATTCAACACACTATACCATTAAAACTTGAAGTGAAACCCTTCCAACAGAAGCTCCAGAAGTATCATCCATCCCTGGAAGCTCTCATGTGTCAAGAGTTGAAGAAACTTTTAGATGCCAAAATTATCTTCCAAGTAAGACACTCTGTTTGGGTAGCAAATTTGGTTCATGTGAGGAAAAAGACTGGAGAAATCCGCTTATGCGTAGATTTTAGGAACTTCAACAGAGCTTCAGAAAAGCACAACTACCCAGTCCCACTATTAAGAACCAAACATCAATATAGCATGGAAAAACCTCAGGAAAAGTACTCAACGCCTTGAAACTGAGATAATTTCAGATAATAAGCCTCTTCGAGGGGGCAACCTCCTTTTACCCCACTTAAATGTTCAAGTACAAGATGATTTCAAAATGAAAATGTCTCCTTGGTATATATAGGAGACTAGGAGTATAATTACAACTAATGGCCTAAAGTGACATAAGCAAAAAATAAAATTACTAATATAATATGCCCCAATTAAGGGATAATGAGCCAACATTAGGTCTTAACATACCCCTCAACAGGATAAGAGTGTTGTCCACAATGCTTGAGTAATACGGATGCTTTTGTATAAAGACTCATCTTCCCAAGTGGAATCTTTAAGCATTAGTTTTCCTCCATTTAATGAGATACTCTGAAATGGATCCTATTCCTTAGTGGCCGAATTCAACGTATAGTGATTAGTTTAGGCTCCAATATGATTTTCCTTCCCTGTCAAAGTTATAAATATAGTTTGAAGCGGGATCTTGTCACCTATAACCTTCTTTAAGCAAACATGGAAGCGTTGTACTCGTGAGAGATTCTGAGGCAGCTCCAATTTGTATGCCATAGTACCAATCTTTAGCAACACCTTACATAAGGCCCATGAGTACTTTGGTGATAATTTATTATCCTTCTTGTCTTGCTTGAGGGACATCTGTTTGTATGAAGTTTGTGCAGTCTTAAAACACCCAATCCCCTACTTCAAAACTTCTTTCACTACGATGTTGATCTTCTTACATTTGTTTCATGCGATTACATTGCCATGGAAATTAGGAGGTTTTCCTTTAGTATTTGGAGAATTTATTGTTGATTCTCGATGCGATATTCCACTTTGGCAGACCTTAGATTTTATTTTAGAGAAGAAGTGATGGAAGGAGGGTGGTATCCATAAAAGTGCCATAAATGGTGTCATTTTGTTGATTAATGAAGAGGAAGTGTTATGCCACCGATGCACTTGAGGGTAACCATTTGAACCATTGTGTTTGTTTATCGGGGAGACAAACGAAGGTATCCTTCGGACATTTGTTCACTATCTCATTCTATCATCCTCAATCTGAGGGATGATAGGATGAGCTATAAGCCAATTGAGTACCCAAACAAGAAAATAATTATGTCAAAATGTCCAGTGAATATGGGATCGTAGCTTACAATAATCTTTGAAACGCCATGTAGCTTTTGAACTATCTCCATGAATGCGATGGAAACTTTACTAGATTTTAAGGGATGAGAGTGCACAAAAGTGTGCATGTAGTTAGTCAGTCTATCAACAATCACCATGATGTACCTCTTTCCTTCGGACTTTGGTAACCACTGTGATGAAATCCATGGAAACCTCCTCCCCGACTTGGGATGGATAATGGTTGTAAAGACACGGGGTCTTAATTGTTTCCACCTTATTTTTTGGCAAACCACACGTCCTTTGAACGTGATGATAGTTTTAAGGCCATCCCAAAAAATCCTTCTTGATGACTCCCATGGTAGGTTTCAAAATCCGAGTGCCCTCCCTCTCACGGAAGGTGCAATTCCAATGGTAACTTTTGTTTGAGTTGGGATTCCTTACATAAAAATATAAGCAGATCTTTGTACCATAGTGAATCATTTTTCCATGTAAATGTATCACGATCACCTTTGGAGATCCTGATGTAACCTTTGAATGAGACTCCACACTTTTTGTCATTTTTCCCATTCATCCCTTGCTTCTACTATCAATCGGGTTGGATGATCGAGATGGCAGGCCTGTCGTGTCCTAAGTACTTTCTTGAGGTGCATCTGCTTACAACATTTTTCTTTCCTTTTATAGGCGATTTCAAAATCATAGCCCAATATCTTGGTTACCATTTTGTTGTTCTTAGAAGATAGACTTTGTTCCAAGAGGTATTTAAGACTATCATGATCTATTTTGACCTTGAAGTGCCTACCTACCTATTAGGTAAGGAAAGCCATTTTTCAATGCATGTAGTATTGCCATCATTTCCTTCTCATAAATGGGTTTGTTGCTTGAAGTCCCTTCCCTTTAGTGGTCGACTTTCAAAAGCGGTGACCTTCAACTTCTTGCATTAGGACAACACCAATTCCATTTCGATGCATCACATTCCACGGTAAAGGTTTTGTAGTCAAAATTGAAGTTAAGACAGGATCTTTGTACATCAACTCTTTAAGTTGTTCAAAAGATTTAGTTACTCTGAGTCCATGAAAATGCATCCTTCTTAGTTAGTGGCCGTTAAAGGTGCTTCTATTCTTCCATAGTTAGAACAAACTGGCGGTAGTAACCTATCAAACCCAAAATCCTCTAAAGATTTTTAATGTTTAGAGGTCGGCCAGTCCATCATGTATATCTTATTGGAGATCTACCTTGACACCTTCATGAGATAATATGACCCAAATACTCTACCTCCTTTACTCAAGAAGAAACATTTGGATGGTTTGGCATATAGTTGTTGCTCCTTTGAAAGTTGTAGCACCTTGTCCTTATTGGATGATCATAAGACTTGCTATAGATTAGTGGTATATCATCAAAAATACCCAACACAAATTTTGAAGGAAGGGCTTGAAAATGGAGATTCATCTTCACTTTGGAGTGAAGGAGGTGCATTTGTAAGGCCAAAGGCATGACCAAAAATTCATAATAGCCCTTCATGGGGTTTGGAATGTTGTTTTTGGGATATCTTCTTCCTTCGATACGATGCGATGATACCACGAGCGAGGAATCAATTTTGTGTGAAATAAGATTGCTCCATGTAGTTCATCTAACAATTCATCAATCCTGCGGAATGAAACTTATGCTTTAATGAGTAGGTGTCTTGTTGTTGAGCTCTCTATAATGCGGACACATGCCGTAGAGTTATCTTTCTTAAGATACCATTACCAGTGCGGTAGAACTTTGGCTAGGTATAATAATGCCGACCTCTAACATTTCTTCAACCATGGCTCAATTTCACTCTTACGGGAATAAAAATTGTCTGTATGGCTGATGTTAGGAGAACGCACTCAGGGAATTAGAATTTCATGATCGGGAGATTTCGAGTGGGAGGAGACCTTTGGGAATATCTTCCAAATGCTGGAATGCTTATCAATGATCCTTTGGATATCTTGAGGAATAGATGAATTAGATGTTTGAACATATAGTGAGCATAGTATTGCAATAATTCCTTGATGCCTTTTCAATAATTTTTTGTCATGCCGTTAGAGCTTATCACCTTCACCAGGGCTTCCTGTGATACCTCTTAACTCCAATTTATTTCCCTTAATGAAAATTTCCTTTAGAAAGTTCTTGAAAATTAAAATACTTGTTTCTAATGATTGTAACCATTAGTTCCTAATTTACCTTATGCTACATCGTTATAGAAATCATTGGACTATTCATTTACATATTCCCCATAGTAAAAGATTGATCTTATTGCATTTTTCTGAGCAATTGATAGTTCCTCATATGCGATTATTACTTGAAACTTCAGTGCTGGATATACAAAACAATTGAGATCTTTGGCTAATTTATCATGAATGAAATTATGAGTACTTCGGGTAGTGGGACTATTACCTTTTCTTTTGATGTATCCTTCAATCTTGAGGTTTGAGGAGTGCTAATTCCATCCAATGCATTACACAATATCATGGGAGTCCACTCTTGGATAGAAATTAAATTTCTATGTTTTTCATCTTGAAATGGTTCTTGTTCTTGTTCTTCTTCCTCTTCACAATATATGTAGAATAATTTCTTCTCACCACACTTATGTCCCTTCGCGTACTAGCATGCTTAATTAAAGCATAAACCTTTGCTTTTCTTTCCTCCAATTGTTGAGGTGTCAACCTTGTAGGTTAGTGTGTTTTACTAGGAAGGAGCATTGTTCTCTCTATAATGTTAGGATAGTTCCTTCTAGTATCCATATATTTTTACTTTCAACATTTATTGCCACCTTAAATGCATTCTCCAATGATTTGGGTTCCCAAAAGTGAACCTCATGTTGAATTTTGTCCTTTAAAAGTTCCTATGAATACATAAACCAAGTGCTCATCACGGAATATCGGTTACCTTTATATTCAATCTTTGAAAGTGCTCAATGTGCTTTCGGTGGCTGAACCCTTTTGCTTGAGATTTATCAATTGGCTAAAGAAGGTATTACTCCTTGTATCCTCATAGTGTGCTATCATTTCCTTCATGAAAATTGTCCAAGTGAAAGCTGATTCGGGGAACAATATCGATGCAAACAAATTGATTAGGTTCTAAATATAAAGCAATTCGTACCTTTTTGTACATATGTATGGCACATTATGGAGATCAAAAGAATTGCTCCATCCCGGAAATTATCCATGTGATTGGGTCTGCAATCAAAACTTCCTCATATCAATCTTAGGAGCGGTAGTTTGGTCTTCAAACCAAAGTTGGAGTTTCTCCATTCTTGATTCACCTTCCTTGTGTCTGCTTCATCCTTGAATTTCATGGGATGCATTTTCACTTTTGGGTGTCTTCTCTATTCTGAAATTTATCAATACTTCCATGATCTCCCCTTTTGAATTTCATCCATCTTAGTATCAACTTAGCTTCCATTGAATCCATCTTAGCTTCCATTGGATCCATCAGTATCAACTTAGCTTCCATTGAATCCCTCTCCATCTCTTGTAGTTCATCTTTGGTTCTGCTGTCTTCTTTTTGTAAATCATTTTATGTCCCTCACATTTCTTCACCTTCATCAGAGTCCAATTAGGATTTTATGAAAGCTTGTTGAAAGTAGAAAGGTCCCTGGGTGGCATGTTGGCCAAATATCACTTTGAGTCTTGATTTTTGAGGTGAGGTTACGCTGAACAATATTTGTTATTCTATCTCCCAAGTTTCGGCCCTTACGGGTATGAAACTTTCTTTTAGGAAATAGTTCTCACGATATTTCTTCTCTGCTGATGCCACAAACTTTCTTTTAGGTAGTTCTCTGATATTTCTTCTCTGCAATGCCACAGGTCTGATCAAAATTGGATGTGCCAAGTGGAATTTACGGTAACTTCCTCACAACTTGCCAATTTTTGGCCTTTCCAGGAGATCTCACTTGTATATAATGCCCCGCACAAAATAATTGATATAAAATTCTTAAACGCGCACCCAAAATACTAAAGACTGTCCACGATCCAATGCAACCAGTCCCACTCAATTTGGATACTTCAGCAAGAAGTTATGCTTGTTTTACCTGGAACACCTTCTTGAGACTAGTCAATAGGACTAGTCAGATACCCTATCTTACACAAGGTGTATCTACAAATTTGAGATGAACTAGAAGCTGAAATTTTTACCACAGATACCTTACTAATTTATATAAATGGCCTCCAGATTTCAGGGTCTGAAACGTTACATAAAAAAATTTATAGCGAAAATTCCGCAATGACTCATTTCAGGATGATTCCAGAACCCTATCTTGTATAGGCTGTATCTCCGAAAGTATAAGGCCTCAGGAGCTTCATTTTGAACCCAACGTACCTTTATCTGTATAATAAATACCCTCTAAGCGGTTCCTTCTGAAACTTTATAGAAAAAAAGTTATAGCGAAAATTCCACGGTGTCTCATATGTAGCAGAGAAACCCCAAGACCTTGAGCTCTGATACCATATGTTAAGAACCAAACATCAATATAGCATGGAAAAACCTCATGAAAAGTACTCAATGCCTTGAAACTGAGATAATTTCAGATAATAAGCCTCTTCGAGGGGGCAACCTCCTTTTACCCCACTTAAATGTTCAAGTACAAGATGATTCAAAATTAAAATGTCTCATTGGTATATATAGGAGACTAGGAGGTATAATTACAACTAATGGCCTAAAGCCGACATAAATAAAATAAAATTACTAATATAATATGCCCCAATTAAGGGGTAATGAGCCAACATTAGGGCTTAACACCCACTGATGGAGCAACTCTTGCAGACCGTGTCTGGCTCCGACATTTTCTCTCTACTAGATGGTTTCTCGAGTTACAACCAAGTTATGGTTTCATGGGAAGACCATTTGAAAACTACCTTCTGAACCAAGTGGGGAACTTTTTCTTACAAATGCATGCCCTTTGGGTTAATCAACGTAGGGGAAACCTTCCAAAGGGAAATGGATGTAGCATTTTGAGAGCTAATCAACAAGTGTTTGGTAGTGTATCTGGATGACGTAACTGTGTATTCAAAGAACAAAGAGTAGCACATCCAACACTTAACCCAGATTTTCGAAAGGTGTAGAAAATACGGTATATCTTTAAACCCTAAGAAGACTATCTTTGGTGTGGAAGAAGGAAATCTATTAGGTCATATTATAGCCCAAGCTGGCATTCACATAGACCCCGAGTGATTCAAAGATATAACTCAAATCGCGTTGCCTCACAACAAAAAGACAATGCAATCCTTCTTCCGGAAAATCAATTTTGTAAGAAAATTCACACCTGATTTCACTGAGACGATCATACCTCTACAAAAAAAGATCCGCAAAGATGCTGAATTTAAGTAGGACGATGAACAAAAGGATGCTTTCAGCAATATTAAAATGTTATATCTCAAGCCCCTGTGTTACGAACTCCCGATTTTAATAGATAGTTATCCCTCTATACTTTCGCCTCCAACCAATCGTTAGTTGTAGTATTGACTCAGAAGGATGATGAAAACAACGAGGCTCTGGTGTCGTTCATGAGCACTAATATCCAAGGATCTGAACTTAATTATCCTGCAATTGATAAACAGGACTATGTGGTATATAAAGCAGTGAAACACTTCAGATCTTACATCCTCAAGAACCACACCAAAGTAATTGTGCCTCATGCTGCGGTCCAATCCTTTTTCACTCAACAAGAGATGGGGTAAGGAAGAGGGAACAAGATGGCAATAGTCCAAGAATTTGATCTAGATATAAAACCTGCAAAACTAGTCAAAGGGAAAGGGTTGTGCAAACTTGCAGCTGAAGCCCAGGACCAAGTAAATGAAGATTCTAGATGGGAGAATGAAATGGAATTATGGTGTGGTGAAGCTTCATACATCTCCTCAGGGAAAGAGTCTTGGTATGAGAATTTGACTTATCTCCTGCACCATGGGAATTACCCAGAAAATCTCAACCCCCAGGGAAAGGAGAGCTCTCAGGTTAAAATCTGCACAATATCGCCTCATAAATTCGGTACTTTTCCAGGTAAATTATGATGGGGTACTTTTAATATTCCTTGAACGTGAAGATGTAAACAAAGTTCTGAAGGAGCTCCATGATGGCCTTGCAGGTGGACATTTTGAAAGAAACACCACCGCTCATAAGATATTGAGAGCTAGTTATTATTGGCCCACTTTGTTCAAGGACGCTCACACCTATACTAGGAACTGTAATACATGCCAAATAAGCATAGGGAGGGAAAAGAGAGCAACAGTTCCACTCCAACCGGTGACTATTTCTAGGCCTTTTGAGCAATGGGGTTTAGATATCATAGGAGAAATTACACCAAGTTCCTCAAAATAGCATAAGTACATACTTACTGCCACCGATTATTTCACGAAATGGGCAGAGGCCATCCCTTTGACTCATGTAAGTGAGAAGGTAGTAATCCAATTCATAGAACAACAACTAATAACAAGGTTTGGTGTCCCTTCTTTTCTTGTTTTCGATAATGCAGCTTATTTTTCTTCCACCTTATTAACAGAGTTTTCACTAGACAAAGGAATCATAATTAGGTACTTTGCAAATTATTATCCACAGGGAAACGGAGTGGCATAATAAACTAATAAGAACCTAGTAAGGATATTGATGAAAACGGTTGCATATAACCAAAGGAATTGGCATAATTTACTCCACAACGCTTTATGGGCAGATAGAGTCACACCCAAGGAAGCTATAGTAAATTTCTAGTATACAGGCAGGAAGCCATTCTCCCAAACGAACTTTATCTTCCATCTCTTCAACTTTCCCAAGATTCCAAAGGACAACCTTCATCAGTCATACAACAAAGAATTGACACTCTGCTCGTGATGGAAGAAGAATGGGAAAAGGCTAAATCAAAATTTATAGCCCACCAACATATCGTTAAAAGATGGTTTGACAAACATCAGGCTAAAGAGAATAATTTTGAAGTAGGAGACTTAGTCCTAAAATGGGACAGAGAAAATGAGCCTAAAGGAAAAAATTCTAAGTTTCATAATCTATAGCTCAGACCTTTTCAGGTGGCTAAGAAGATTGGGGTAGGCACTTATCGGTTACATAATCTGAGGGGGGAACCTGACGCCTTCCTAGTAAATGACCAAGCCCTAAAACAATATTTCCATTAAAAAAAAAAAAATTAAGTTGAGTTTTATTTTATGTTTTGTGTGCATGTTTCATGAGTTTTGTTTCAGCTAGGTTAATTGCAAATTACTTTTTATTTTTTATTTTTCTTTTGCTGTTTTTTTTTTCCGCACTTTTGAATGTGGTGTTTAGTGAGACAATAGTTGACCTCAAATAATGTGACATAGCGAACTCTTCTCCTAACTCATTTCTCACATATGACACAAGAAGCACCGAGGAACCTATGGTTGTTTCAAGGGGTCCTCTATATAACCTGCACAAATGAAAAACTTTGGGGAAATGCAGAAGCGTCTACCCGGTGGTCTAGTGAAATCTTAAGGGAAAGTTGGTAAGCTGAAAAACACTGCATGAACCCCGGAGACAAATCTAGCTAAGGATTCTCCTTAACCATCTCATTTTTCAAAATAAACAGACGTCATCCTCTCCCACTAGCTCAGGGAATTCTGCCAAAATAAAAGTTAAATATACCAAATGAGTGAATAGTGGGAGAGGGTATGCAAATATCTCCATCGGGGCTAAGGACCCTCACTGGCAGCGGAGCAAGGTCTGTGATGTTGGGGTGACTCCGTCGGGGCTATGGACGCTCGGTGGCAACGAAGCAACACCGTAGCAAGTGAGTAAAGGTAGCTAAAGGCTCCATGCCAATGAATGCTTTCCTATATTTTTGTCAAAGAGGGAGTGAGTCAAGGTTATAGGAAACAAAGGAGGAATAAAGGTTAAAAAACCCACAGGTAGACCTAGAAGCATCAACCAGAGAATTTAAAATGCAAGGGTAAAAGAGGCTCTGATTTAAAACCAGTTAAGTTCTCCACCTGCTTTCACATCAACTGAGCCTAAAGGAGGAACAAAGATTATGCTTTCTCCCAGTAAGCTGCCATTTGTTGATCACTCAACACACCCTAAAAAGTCTATGTCAATTTTTACTTTTTGGGTACCACTTGATCTTTTTGCATTGTCTAAATTCGACTTCAGTATGGAAAATGTTGCATTTTCTTATCATTCTGACTCTCGTTAAGTCTTCCAAAGTTTGTTTGAACTGTGAAAACCCATAACTTAAAATACTAACATTTAAATAAAGAATCGATAGTCAAAACATTTCCCCGACATGCTCAACGATTCGACATCGGGAAGAATTAAAAAATTAAATAAAGTCATCCGAAGAAACCGCAATCATCGAGCGTCGATTTTCATCGTCATAGACAAAAGGAAGTTATTCTTTCGTGACAAGCATTATGCAAGAATATCACTGACAACCAATTCCCTTCGGCATCGGTAAAAGGAAAAGGGAGAAAAAGTTTAAAAGGAAATAAATGATATTGATGATAGTCAATATCTGACACGCTTAGAAAAATCAGAAAAGAAAAAATCACGATGAACATTCGGACTACGCTAAAGTTTATCATCGATCGCCGAATTTTGAAACGTTTTGGGCATCGGGAGATTTTTAAGGATGCTAACCCAAAGGAAACTATGTGATGTCACTGATAGGTTTATCCCCGAAGGCCGATCCTCGATACCTTTTCGACATCGGTAGTCCCAAGTTTAGCTTAGAGCGCATGACTTGAACAAAGTCCTGAGTCTGAACAATACCTGCTAGCTAAGTACTAGTCTTCAGTGCCACATATCCCAAGATGGTTATGCCACATTGGCATAGTACGATGAAATCGATCGACATAGGAGGTTTTTCGCATAAAGATATAAATGAAAACACAAAGTAACTCAAAGAACCACTAAGTATAAATTTGGGGCTAACTTACAAGAAAAGTTGGACAAAGAACACAGTATATACACATGCAAAGATAAGAAACGATGCATCTGATCGCTACAACCATAATCCTTTCATCAAAGTTTCAAGACCTTATATTAGAATTCCATCGAGCTCAGATTACATACAAGATACATTGTCCACACCTTTTGGCCAGCCAACCCAGTTTACATTAAGAACATGAAAATTTTCTAAAAAAGAAAACTATCAAGATTTTATGCCACGTATGAGAATAAAAAATAGAGTTCTTCAATCATGCCTCTTCTGCGTGCTGACAAGGTCCGCGCAGGATTTCTCCCCGGCTACTTCACGCTCCCTAAGATGTTTTCATCTTCTATTCTTTAGACACCCTTTGTGCTTCACACAACTGCACGATTGTATCTTGTGCCTGTCGAAGATGTCTCTTGAGCCATGTCATGTTCCCTTCAGGACCTTGTGGTGCTGACACCTCAAGGGTATTTTCCGCCAATTGTCATCTCAATTCTCTATTTTTCTAATAGATTTCAGCAACGGCGAGTTGTGCCTACTCCAACTGCTAAGTTGGCTCTTGAACGTTATAACCCAAGTCATTTTTCCTCCTCGCTATTCTCCCGCTCCCCTGACTTGTGGCTTTGATAGGTTCTATCCAGATAGCATGCATAATTTTTTCCTCGGCGGATGACCTTGCATGCGAATCGATCAGGATTTGGTTTTCCCCTGCTCCTTTATTCTTCCTTGGCCTTCCTCTTCTCTGAGGTATATGCTATTGGGGAGGCGTGGCTTCCAACCTTAGTCCTTCTAGAAAAACTTCTTTCACTTTGGCCTCTGCACGGGGTGATACCATTGTTTCCGCATGAAGGTAGGAATCTCCCTTTGAAGCCTCGAGAATGCCCACTGTGGGTAAGAATGAATCCTAGGCGTTTTGGATCTCAATCCTGGCACTTCGACTACTTCACATGCCCTTTCTTTCATTTTTAGGAGTTCCCATGGTGCAACAAGCGTATCTGTCCTATACGTGGAGAACTTGACAAGGGCCCAAAACAGAAAATTTGATCAGAATGGGCTCGCGAAACAAATTACCAACAATACATAATTTTGACTGGTGAGTAGAACAAATGCAGAACATCCAGAATTTATAACAGAGCGGGAAGTGAGTGGAAACGTGTCAGGGAACACTGGATTCCTGGAGACAGGATGTTTTGAATAAAACTAGAAATTTTATGTGGCACATCCACGCGACGAGTATGTTCTAAGGCATGTGATATGCAGTCGATAGGAGTTGCAAAGGGTGTGTGGTATGATCACCTAAATTTTTCAATTCCCCAGTCTTCATGATGAGTTGATGATGGTTGATGCACATACTGATGCGACTTCTGTCTGCACAACTTTCCTCGACCTAAGGTGCCTAATGACTTCCCTTATGACAGGATCTAATTCTTTTGGAACATACTCATACTTTTGGCTCTGACATCCTTTCTCGACCCCAAGGGAAACCGACCACTGGCGTGACTTCAATTCTCATATTTTTTTGTACCTAATCTTTGATGTTGTGGCACATGGATGTAACCCGCCCTAACCAGAGAAGAAAAAATGACGGCGCTAATAGATGCGGTGCAAGAAATTCGAAGGATTGCATAGATCATGTAAGTATCAAAAAACCATGTTTAACAAGATTTACAGGTATGCACCGATCTGGATTCTTCACGCTTACATTTTATACATATGTTTTGCCGAGTGTTGTTCTATATGCAATATCTAAATGATTTTAATTTCGATTGCAGTAAAGATACCTCCGAGTATTGAGAAAAATGGCTCAGTAACCTTACCAAGACATCCGAGAGAAACTGATCCAGAAAATCAACACGATGATGGAAGATATCGGGCTCCCCGAGTTCGGAACACCCAACAACTTCATCGATCTGTGCGACATAATCAAATCACACACTGAGTAAGATTCATCATGGGCTGAAAAGATAGTGAAGGTGAGAGACGCAAAAGAGCCAGGTCAGGTACAACAATTCATGGAAAACCCAATCAAAGATCAGGCTATGATGCAACAGTTAAGTACTAGTCTGGTGAAGTATTAGGCACATGCGATAGAGACAAAAGATATTTACGCATCCCTGATGGAACAACAAAGATTCCCATACGCCAACACCTGTGAGGAGTTGTTCATCAGTTGGTCGGAGTATGAGAAGAGTCGCCCTTTTAAGTCATATTTTGAGATGACTATTAGAAAATTGTTAGGAGAGAACACCACGTGGTGAATTTTGTTTTTCTTAACTTCACTTTAGCCATTATTTTTAGTTAATTTTATGTTATAAATAAGAGCATCGACCGATTAGTTAAGGGTTGATGGTTGTTGCAAGAAACTCTATTTTCTGGTTTGTTAAGAATTATTTTGAAGCTACCTTTAATTGAGAAGTCCTTATGGACCAAAGACAAGTTATATTTTCATCAAATGCGTGTATGATTCGATGTGGAGAAGAACTATTTCCTATCTCGTCTCATGAATGTATGATGTAAAAAGTAAGAGCTATTAAATATATTGATAAGTTATCTGATGCAATGCTTTTACAGTTCTTTTCTTTAATGATGAAGATGAATCGCTGTGTGATTATGTGATGGTTGATTAGAGTTAAGTGAATTATTTTACTTGCCATTATTTATCGCATATGTGTTTTCTTTCTGATAATTATTATCTTAGACAATAATTGAATGCTCACATGGTTAACGTATTAATATTAGGCCCGTGGTATAAAATTGTTGTTTGCATGCTTGAGTAGTTGGTTATCCCAAGCTCAGCCTCTTCTCTAGTAGTTAAAACCTTTTCCTGTTTTGTTGTCAAGTTGGTTTATACCGTATTTTATCTTGTATCAGTCCCACCTAAGAGAAAATAAAAAATGATAAAGTCTGAACTGAAGGAGACGCCTTCGCAAGAAAATGTAAAGCCCATCGATTAATTGGCAGGATCGCAAGATCTAGAGAACCATTCCACTATTAAACGCTACAGAGTGTAATTGGGCCTCGGTGGAGGGTTTGGTTCCTACTGTTGAACTAAATGTATTTAGGACCCATCAACAAAAGTTCAACTGGTAGTCAACTGTAACAAAATCTCGAGATTCACAGGGTTTGTAGTCATTGATATGAATGGATCAGTAATCTTTTTTTGGGCTCCTTTATTTAGGATTTTTCATACTATAAATTCTATAGATAAGGAATGTTGTATGCATATGAATTTGATCGTCATGATAATATTTAGTAAAAGGTTCTTGTTCATATAGATGTAAGCCAAATTGGCTACATCGTTGTTCTTGTGAAAAGAAAGAGGGTATGATGTCAATTGTGTCTTAGGTTTAGACCAAGGTTAGGCATGTAACTTTTTATGTTGCATGAATAAGAAAATGAGAGAGAAAGATTTTCAAGTAATTTTAGTTTTCTTGTTTGGGTTTGTAGGGTAAAATCTTTGTCTTATGTGTGATTACTTTGTCATTTCCTTTCTTTTTTAAATTTGTCTTCCTCTCTTCTATTAGGTTTAGTGTCGAAGTATAATTTCCTAACATGTGGAATCAGAGCTTGGATCTAAGATAAACCCTAGTTATAGTAAGATTATTAAATTAAATATCTTTAAAATTTGTGTCTAAAAGAATGATAAGTAGTTCGAGGATAGAGATCAAAAAATTCAATGGCTAGAATTTTGAGCTTTGGAAGCTTAAAATTGAAGATCTCCTTTTAGATAGAGAACAATACGTAGAAATATGTTTAGGTGCCATTCTGACAGGCATGTTGAGAGAAGAATGGGAGAAACTCAAAAGAAGGGCAAGGAGTACAATTCGACCATGTCTTGCGAATTCAGTGTTGTTGAATGTTGTAGGTGAAGACTCGACTAAGAAATTGTGGGACAAGTTGGGAAGCTTGTACGAGTCAAAATCCATGGTAAATAAGTTGTTCCTTAGAAATAAATTGCATCTTGCGAGGATGAGTGATTGTATTTTGGTAACTAAGCATTTAAATGCATTTAATTCCATAATAATCCAGTTATCATATGTAGATATAAAAATCATTAAGGAGGATAAATGTATCATCTTGATATGTTCTTTGCCAGACTCCTAGGATATCTTAGTTGTGGCTATAGGGACTAATTGAACGACATAAGCACTAGAAGACATGGTTGTATCTCTACTGTCATAATAAATTAGAAGGAAGAACATGGAAGGATTGACTAAACATGATTTAATGGTGATAGGTCAACCAATTGACAGAGATAAAGGAAAATTATTTGGTAGAAATTCTAAGTCAAAGGGTATATCTAAATCCCCCGTCCAATCGACGAGAAGATGTTGGAAATGTGGTAAAGCTAGGAATTATAAAAGGGGTTGTAAGTCAAAGGCTATGGAAGTTAGTATAGGATTCGATGAGAAGTATTCGACTGAGAAAAATACTACTCCAGATAAATGAGGCAATGTGTATCTGACGTCAACTAGTAGAAAGTTGGATCAAGATGTTTGGTTGATCGCCTTAGGAGAATATTATCATATGACACCACATATATAATGGTTATGTGAATATGAATGATATGAAAGAGGATATGTGTTCTTGTAGGATGAATCAACAACCAAAATTGTTGGATGGGGAAAATTATGACTGATACTATAGGATGGGAGTATAACCCTTCCAGGTGTGCTACATATTTCAGGTTTGGCAAGAAACCTGATATTTGTTAGTAAGATGAGTGATGTAGGAGTGCACATTCTATTTCATAAGGATGCATGGAAAATGGTTAGAGGTGTTATGTTATTAATGAAAGGAGTTTGTATTGGAACCCTTTACAACTTATTAGGGAATGTCGACTCGACTGGATGCAACAAAATTCTTGTACCTGAATTCAACTCGACCTCGAATCGACTTGACTCATTCGGGTTGACTCAATTCAAACAAAATTGAGAAGTCTTCATCAAGTCGAAATGACCATGCTATGACATGGAAGGATGGGACACATTGGAGAAAAAGGGCTTCGAGCTATGCACAACAAAGGTATGGTCAAAGGTTTTCTTTAATGTAATTTAGAAGTCAATTTTTGTGAACATTTCATATATGTAAAATAAAGTCGGGTGAGGTTCCCATCTGGAGAGACAAGGGAAAAGGGGATTCTAGAATTGGTTCATAGTGATGTCTTTGGCCCTGTAATAGTTCCTTCACTTGATGGATCCCTATATTATGTCTCCTTCATATATGATTTTTCTAGGAATACATGGATATATTCTTGAGGAAGAAATCAACGGTTTTTGAGAAATTCAAAGAGTTTAAATCTCTTGTATAAAACCAGATAGATAATAAGATAAAGGTGATGAGAACTGAAAATGATGGTGAATTATATGGAAACGATTTTGAGCATTTCTACAAGCAATGTGGCATATAACACCAAAATAACACACCATATACCCCCCCAAAAAATGGAGTTTCCAAAAGAATGAACAAAATGTTTATGGACAAGGAATTGAACATACTCAGTGGTACTAGGATAGCACAAGAATTATAGGCAGAGGAAGTCGACATTGAAAAACATCTGGTGAATATGTCTCCTTCGTCAACACTAGTCGACATGACTCCACATGATGTATGGTTCGGTAAGATTCCTTCACTTTCACATCTTAAAGTATTTGGCTATGATGCATTTGTTCATGTTCCCAAAGAAAAAAAGAGCAAGTTGGAGAAGAAGGAATTAAGGTGTATTTTCATTGGTTACAAAGAAGTAATTAAAGGATATAAGCTTTGGGATCCTACATCAAGGAAAACAATGTACATTCGAGATGTGGTATTCAGAGAAGTTGGAAGGAAGTCCAAGTTTTAAGTGGTTCAAATAGAGAATAATATAGAGAAGTTGAGGTTTAAACTGAGGAATGAAGAACATGATTTAGATGAGTAGAATGAATCAAATGAAGAGGTGGAACAACCAACCTCGATTGTAAGGAGATAAAAAAAAGTAAGAAAATAAATCGAAAGGTATAGTCTGCCCAACTTACATTCTACATTTTTTTTAACTACCACTGATGAGGAGCTCAATTCGGTCAGGGAGGCAGTTTACTTGACATAAGGTAAACTCTGGAAGGAATCCATGATAGAATAAATGGAATCCTTGTATAAGAATGAGACGTGGGATTTGGTCGAGTTACCTAGTGGAAGAAATACCATCGGTAACAAGTGGGTATTCAAGAAGAATATGTACACAATAGGTCAAGTCGAGAAATACAAAGCTTGACTGGTCATGAAAGGATATTCCCAAGTCGAAGGAGTCCACTTCAGTGAGATTTTTTCTCTTGTTTAAAAATCAAATTCCATTAGAGTACTAATGTCTCTAGCTGCAACATTTGACCTTGAAATAGAGAAAATGGATGTGAATACAACATTCCTAAATGGGGACCTGAAAGAATAAATCTACATGAAATGACCTAAAGGATTTTTAGTAAGGGGAAAGAAAGAGCTAGTGTGAAAATTGTTACGCTTTATGGTCTGAATCAATCACCATGGATGTGGTAGCAAAAGTTTGACACATACATCCTTAGTTTCAAATTTGTGAGAAGCAAAGTTGATCACTACATATATTCCAAGGAAGAAGGTGGATGTTTTATATATGTAGAAATGCATGTTGATGACATGTTGCTGATTAGAAAAAACATGGAAACAATAAACGAGGTGAAGAATAATCTATCCTCCAAGTTATACATGAAGGATCTTGGTGCAACAAACTTCATTCTGGGAATGGATATCAAAAGAGATTGAGCATCTAGAAATATTTGGCTGAATCAAAAGAATTATTGAAACAATCTTGAAATGTTTCAACATGCAGGAATGGAAACCTATAAAGGTGCCAATTCTTGTGGGAGGAAGGTTAACTATTGAACAGTGTCTAAAGACACATGAAGAAATAGAGGACATGGAATGTGTTCCATGTGCAAGTTTTGTTGGTATTCTAATGTATGTGATGGTCTACACTTGACCAAACATTTCCCTTGTAGTGGGAGTATTAACTAGATACATGTCAACACCTAGAAAGGAGCACTAGAAAGTTGTCAAGAGAGTATCCGGGTATTTGTGTAGAACAAAATATTATTCTATATGCTACCAAGGAAAACCTGGAGATGAAAGTGAAGTAGATTTGCATGGATTTTTTGATGTCGATTGGGTTGGAGATATGGATCGACAAAGGTTGACCAGTAGATATGTGTTCAAGATTTTTAGTGGAGAAATCATCTAGATGAGTAAGTGACAAGTGGTTGTAGCCTTTTCAACAACATAAGTTGAATACATGGAAGCCACTCATGGAAGAAAAGAAGAAATATGGATGCAATGACTATGTTCAGAGATCATATTTTAGCAGAGAGCTACGACGATAAATTGCGACAATCAAAGCACAATATTTCTAGAAAAGAACCCAAATTATCATTCCAATAATAAGAATATTGATGTATAATACCATTTCGTAAGAGACATGGTGGAAAGAAACAAG
>SNQJ01S0074729.1:9541-31932 GCA_010110895.2 Picea sitchensis | reverse complement strand
TGTATGAATGATTTCTTGTTGAATGTTTGAAATCTGAGAGAGAGAGAGTAAGGAATGAGTTTCAATTGTTTCTCAACCTGAGTGAGTAAAATTTCTGCAAGGAGTGCAGTGGAGTTTGTCCGCAAGGAGTGTGTTGACAAGGGTTCAGGGTCTTTATCTCTGCAAGCTCAGGAGGGATAACATTGTTCTCATTCTCGCGGAAGTGCAAGTTAAGCACAGGAGCCATGCAAGGTGTGTGCAGGCCGAGTAGAGTCTCAGAGCTCACAACCTGAGGAAATTGTTGAAAGACTGTTGTTGCAAGGAGTGCACAAAGTCGAAGAGGTTCAAATATTAAAGCGTATTTGAAGAAGTTCCACAAGGAGTGCGCGAAGGACTTATTCCCAGAGTACTTGAGGATTTTCAAGCAAGATCAGGAGGGATAGAGTCTTCGAAGTTATCGAAGAAAGGCTCAAGAGGGCTAGTGCCTTGAAGTGTTGGAAGGAGGCGTATCAAAGTTGTTTTGTGGGTGGACAAGTTCTGTGAAGGAATACCTTGTTCATTTCATAGGAGTTGTCAAAGAGGAATTGGACGGTCGGAATTCTCCGTGGAAAATTCATGAAGTTCCAAGAGCCGTCAGATTTTGCAGAGGAGCAGGGAAGTTATGATAAGTATTCTTCAAGTACAAGCTCAGGAAAAATCAGACTATAGGATCCAAGTCGACAAGGGCCATTGGATCACTCGTGAATTCTCACTTCGGGGATTTGCGAGTTGAAGGAATGAAAACCTTGCATCAAGATTCGTGAAATCATGAAGTGTGAAGTCCCAACAAAGAGAGAAGTTCCGTTGTGGATCCAACATTAATAACGAGTCAAAATTCAACATTTTAGCGTTTCGGAGGATAGGAGGTCGAGACTTTTGTCCCGAGATTCCCGAAAATCGCTAGATGCGATATAAGTACGGGGTAAGGATGTCGTCAACCATTTCGGTGAATCGGAATTTCTGGTTTTCATAGTTGGAGAGTCGAGACACTCGGAAGGAAAAGTCGCGAAGTCGCAAGATTTGAAGTCCTGAAAACCCCGAAGTCGCGAGTTGTGATAAGGAGTATCGAGGAGTTCGGGATCTCGACACTTCGGTTGTTGGGATACAAAGGAAGCAACATTTTGGGAAGCGAAGTTGCGAAGTGCTGAAGCTGGGCATGAGGGACACGTGGCAGAACCACAAGGTGGGCCTGGGTGATAGACAGGCAGACACGTGTCACCTAGTGAAAGGAGTCAACACCCCATTGACCTCTCGCGTCTTAGGGATTCATGAGATAAGGGAACGAGAGTTCAACCCTTTTACTTGCGAAGTGGCGAGTTGCGACAAGCACCTTCTTGATTAGGCTTTGGTCATAGCGCGGTGGTGGCACGGAGAAGGTGGAGCTCGCACCTAGTGTTGTTTTCACTGGGGATCTTCCGAAAGGATATGTGGATCGATAGGAAGGAGATTCCAGTAAGGAATCGAAAGAGTTGATCCAGCTCAAAGGAGATAAAGAATGATCCTGTGAGCGGACATCGACCCGAGGGCTGATAGAGCGTCTGCGTCATTTCTGGTATCAGAGCCCAAAAATATTTCTTTGCTTTCTGTAGCAGGGAAAAGAAAGATTTACCATGCCGCCGAGAAGAAGAGACAGGCAAACACCCGATCCTCTAGAGGAGGTGGAAATACCAAGAGAAAGGGGTAGGAAAGTTCTTGATACAGCCGTAGAAAGAGAGATGCATAACATACGCGCCAGACTCATGGACATGGAAATAAAACAAAGGCGCACAGCTGGTGTTGGAGATGTCAGTGAATCTGAAAGTGAAAATGAGGCTGAACATGAAGGAGAATAAGTTGCAGCAGAGGATGCAGCAAATGAACGTCTAATTAGGGTTGTTATAAGAATGAGTGTCAGGGCAAAAATGGACATTCCAGTATATGAGGGAAACCTGGATGTTGAAGAGCTTCTAGACTAGATTAGATATCTGGACACGTATTTTGACTATGAAGATGTCGAGGAAGACAAGAAGGTCAAACATGTTGTCACAAGATTGAAAAGACATGAAGCATTGTGGTGGGATGAACTACAAGTTGATAGATGTTGCAAAGGCAAGTAGAAAATCAGGAGTTGGGATATAATGATCGCGACATTGAAGGCGAAATTCATCCCCAAGGATTATCAAATCACTTTGTTTCGAAGAATGCAGAATTCGACATAGAAGTTGATGTCAGTGAAGGAGTACACTGAAGAGTTTTACAAATTGAACATCAGGGAAGGTCATCACAAAAGTGATGATGAAAAGGTTGTCAGGTATATGAATGGTCTGAGATACGACAATCAGGATGAGATGAGCATGATAACCATCAGAATGTTGGAAGATTCTTATCAAATGGCTCTAAAGGCTGAAGAGAAGTTGAGCTGAAAGAAAAATCAGAGAGGTCGAGGTAGAAGTCAGCCCAGAGGCAAAACAGTTGGCCAAGATAGGAATCAGAAGCCTAAGGAAGAGTGGAAGAAACCTCAATCTCAAACTGAGAGAGGTGGAAGCTCACAGAGAGGACAGTATGCTAATAGCAACACTTTTCCTCGTGCTAGAGGAAGAGGAAGAGGCAGAGGTGGAGTAATAAAATGATTCACATGCAGAAAGAATGGACACAAATCTTATGAATGCCCAGATAAGAAGAAAGGAGGTGGTGAGACTCACATTTCGAAATCCCAAAGGCAGAATGTTGAGGCAGAGGATGTTGAAGGCAGAAGATCACAGGTGATGAGGAAAGTTCTCTTAATGCCAGAAGAGGAGGCGGAGAATCCAGTACAAAGGAACATTCTTTTTCGGACTCCTTGCAAGACCAAGGGCAGGGTATGCAAAGTCATCATAGACAGTGGTAGCACAGACAATCTCGTTTCTACAAAGATGGTAGAAAAGCTGGAGCTAGAGACTATTGAGCATCCAAGTCCATACAGAGTTTCATGGCTACAAAAAGGACATCAGGTAAATGTCACTAAACAATGTTTAGTTGAATTTAAAATAGGGGGATATAACAATAAGATATTGTGTGATGTCATCCCTGTGGATGTTTGTCATCTATTGTTGGGTAGGCCGTGGCAATATGACAGGAATGTGTTTCATGATGGGAGGAAGAACACATACACCCTAAAGAAGAATGGGAGAACTCACATGTTGTTGCCTATTAAGGACAAAGAGGCGAAACCTGAAGTAAGCAACACTGTACTTCTCATGAGTGGGAAGGAACTTCTTAAGGAGGTTAAGAAGAAGGAAGATCCACAATTCATCGTGATCAGGAAACCTAGAATTGTTTTGACTAGCACAAGAGTGGATGATTTACCAGAGGAAATCCAATAGCTACTGGAGGAATTTGTTGATATAGTAGTGGACGAACTACCTCGTTCATTGCCACCTATTAGAAGTATAAGTCATCACATTGATCTTATACCTGGAGCCAGTTTACCAAACAAAGAAGCGTATAGATTGACACCACAGGAGAATGAAGAGGTCAAAAGACAGGTCCAGGATTTAATGGACAAAGGGTTGATTAGAGAAAGCTTGAGTCCATGTGTTGTTCCGACAGTACTCAGTCCAAAGAAAGATGGAGGCTAGAGGATGTGTACAGACTCTAGGGAAATTAACAAGATTATCGTCAGGTATAGATTCCCATTGCCAAGAATGGATGATTTGATGGATTGCTTGAGTGGAGCAATTTTTTTTTCGAAGATTGATTTGAAAAGTGGATATCATCAGATTCGTATGAGAGAAGGCGATGAATGGAAGACAGCATTCAAGACCAATGAAGGGTTGTATGAATGGCTTGTTATGCCGTTTGGCTTAACAAATGCACCAAGTACCTTTATGAGATTGATGAATGAAGTCCTGAAGGATTTCATCGGAAAATTTGTCATTGTGTATCTTGATGACATACTGATTTTCAGTAAAACAGAGGCAGAGCATCTGAAACATTTGGCTACAGTGATGCGGAGACTACAGCAAGAGAAGTTATTGATAAATATGACGAAATCCTCATTCATGAAGACGTAGCTCATTTATTTGGGGTTTGTTATTTCTGCAGATAAGTTGAGGATGGATCTAGATAAAGTGGAGGTGATTAAGAATTGGCCATCGCCAAAGAGTATCTTTGAAGTTCGAGGTTTTCATGGATTGGCTAGTTTCTACAGGAAGTTCATTAAGAATTTCAGTGGAATTAGTGCATCGATGATGGACACAGTGAAGAAAATACATAAATCTTTTCACTGGACAGAAGAAGCTAAGAAAAGATTCAATTTGTTGAAAAGGAAAATCACGGAACAACCAATTTTGGTGTTACCGGATTTCAAAAATACATTTCAAGTAAAATGTGATGCAAGTGGATTTGCAATAGGGGCAGTATTGAGCCAAGAAGACAGACCGATAACATACTTCAATGAGAAGTTGAACGAGGCCAAAATAAAATACTCCACGTATGACAATGAGTTCTATGTTATTATTCAAGCATTGAAGAAATGGAGACACTATTTGATTCCTAAGGAGTTTGTCTTATATAGTGACAATCATGCTTTGCAATTTGTGACTTAATAGGAGAAGTTGAATCAAAGACATGTTAAATGGGTTGAATACATGCAGAACTTTACTTTTGTAATTAAGCATATTTCTAGAACTGCTAACAAGGTTGTTGATGCCTTGAGCAGGAAAACTTTTCTTATGCAGGAGTTCAAAGTCAAAACATTGGGTTTTGATGATCTCAAGAACATGTACAGAGATGATCCAGACTTCAAAGAAGTGTATGAAGTAGCTGAGAATCCAATTCTCAGGGACATAAGTCAATGGACAAAATACATGATCCAGGAAGGATTATTGTTTAAGGGTAATCAACCTTGTATTCCAAAATGCTCCATGAGGGAGAATCTGTTGGAGGAGAAACACAGTGGAGGATTGGCCAGACATTTTGATCATGACAAGACGTTCTCAAAGTTAAATGAGTCATATTTTTGGCTAGGAATGAGAACATATTTCAAAATATTTGTGGACAGATGCAGGATTTTCCAGCATTCAAAAGGAAAGAGGCAAAACGTAGGCTTATATCAACCGTTACCCATACCAGAAAGGTCGTGGGATGTAGTAAGCATGGACTTCATATTGGGGTTGCCAAGAACACAAAGAGGGTTCGATTCAATCTTTGTGGTAGTGGATAGATTTTCTAAAATGGCACATTTTATACCATGTCAGAAAACCAGTGACGCAACTCACATTACGAGTCTGTTTTTCAAAGAAGTTGTTAGACTTCATGGCTTACCAAGGAGCATAGTTTCGGATCGAGACACCAAGTTCATGGGACACTTTTGGAGAACCTTATGGAAAAAGTTGGGAACAAACTTGTCGTTCAGTTCAGCTTATCATCCTCAGATGGATGGACAGACAGAAGTCGTGAACAAAATTTTGGGAGACTTGCTGAGGAGTTTGGTGACAGAACATCACAGTCAGTGGGACAATATTCTACCACAGGAAGAATTTTCATATAACGATTCAATTAATAGAAGCACAGGGAAGAGTCTGTTCCAAGTTGTTTATGGCATGCAACCAAGGGGAGTTTCTGAATTGAGAGATTCAGAACAGAACACAACTAGGAGTGCTAGTGCAGAAGATTTTGCAGAGGCAGTGAAAGAACTTCACAATCAAGTTAAGGAACGATTGCACAACTCGAACCAAGAGTATAAGCGCAGAGCAGATCAACACAGAAGAGAACTTCAATTCGAAGTTGGTGATTTGATCCTTGCACACTTGAGAAAGGAAAGGTTCCCAAGGGGGACATATAATAAATTGAAAATGAAGAAAATTGGGTCGTGCAAGATCATAAAGAAATTTGGGGCGAATGCATATGAGATTGAATTACTCGAGGGGATCGGAATTTCTTCGATATTCAACATCTCAGATTTGTACCCATATAAATTTGGAGAAGCAGGAACAGACAGAGGTTTAGTGGGCTAAACAGATGCCAGTTGCAGAGAAACCACAAATGGAAAGCATACTGAACAAAAGAGTTAGTAAGAGGACCAGGCGAAAGGAATATTTTGAATACTTGGTCAAATGGAAGGGACATCCAGTTGAAGACACCAGATGGGAAAATGAAGCAGATATCCAAAAGCATGGACAGACCGTGCGAGAGCTCATGGACAGGAGCCCATGAAAATTTTTCAAGCAAGGGAGTATGATGCAGGAGCATTGTCAACAGCAAGCGAGCACGAGCAGCGCCAACGCATTTTAGCACATATTCAAAGGTGTTTAAATTGTTTTGAAGTAGGATGCACCAAAAATTAAATAAAGTAGTTAAGAAAGGGCGTACTTGCAGATTGTAAACAGACCTTGAGTGATATGCTCTCGTCTGTAGTAGGTAGAGGCATTTATGTATAATAAATGTAAGTAGGTAGCTTTGAATTCCAGATTAGACAGTTTTAGGAGCGGAGGGAAATCCGACTATAGACACCCTCATCTTGTATCATTTGTAACATTAACATTGTCAATTGAGCATAGAGCATAGAGAGGAAGAAGCAGAGAGCTATGTAGAAGAACCCATGTATAGAAGTCCTGAATTAATACATGAAGCTTTGATTCAGACTTATGGTGTTGTGATATTCTCTATGTATGCATGTTAAATGTTATGCTTATAGCTATTTTACACTTTCTTTTATGCATTTGTTGTTACGTTATGTATGAATGATTTCTTGTTGAATGATTGAAATCTGAGAGAGAGAGTAAGGATTGAGTTTCAATTGTTTCTCAACCTGAGTGAGTAAAATTCATGCAAGGAGTGCAGTGGAGTTTGTTCGCAAGGAGTGCGTTGACAAGGGTTCAGGGTCTTTATCTCTATAAGATCAGGAGGGATAACATTGTTCTCATTCTCGCGGAAGTGAAAGTTAAGCACAGGATCCATGCAAGGTATGCGCAGGCTAAGTAGAGTCTCAAAGCTCACAACCTGAGGAAATTGTTGAAAGACTATTGTTGCAAGGAGTGCACAGAGTCGAAGAGGTTCAAATATTAAAGCGTATTTGAAGAAGTGTCGCAAGGAGTGCGCGTAGGAGTTATTCCCAGAGTACTTGAGGATTTTCAAGCAAGCTCGGGAGGGATAGAGTCTTCGAAGTTATCGAAGAAAGGCTTAAGAGGGCTAGTGCCTTGAAGTGTTGGAAGGAGGCATAGCAAAGTTGTTTTGCGGGTGGACAAGTTCCGTGAAGGAATACCTTGTTCATTTCGTAGGAGTTGTCAAAGAGGAATTGGATGGTCGGAATTCTCCATGTAGAATTCGCGAAGTTCCAAGAGCCGTCAGATTTTGCAGAGGAGCAGGGAAGTTACGGTAACTATTCTTCAAGTGAAAGCTCAGGAGAAATCGGACCGTAGGATCCAAGTCGACAAGGGTCGTTGGATCACTCGTGAATTCTCACTTCGGGGATTCGCGAGTTGAAGGACCGAAAACCTTGCATCAAGATTCGCGAAATCGCGAAGTGTGAAGTCCCAACAGAGCGAGAAGTTACGTTGTGGGGACAGCATTAATAACGAGTCAGAATTCAGCATTTCGGCGTTTCAGAGGATAGGAGGTCGAGACTTTTGTCCCAAGATTCCCAAAAATCGCGAGACGCGATATAAGTACGGGGTAAGGACTCCGTCAACCATTTCGACGAATCAGAATTTCGGGTTTTCGTAGTTGTAGAGTTGAGACACTCAGAAGGAAAATTTGAGAAGTCGCGAGATCCGAAGTCTCGAAAACCCCGAAGTCGCGAGTTGCAATAAGGAGTATCGAGGAGTTCGGGATCTTGGCACTTTGGTTGTTGGGATACAAAGGAAGCAGCGTTTTGGGAAGCGAAGTTGTGAAGTACTGAAGCTGGGAACGAGGGACATGTGGCAAAACCACAAGGTGGGCCTGGGTGATAGACAGGCGGACACATGTCACCTAGTGAAAGGAGTCAACACCCTGTTGACCTCTCGCATCTCAGGGATTCGTGAGATAAGGGAATGAGATTTCAACCCTTCGACTTGCGAATTGGCGAGTTGCGACAAGTGCCTTCTTGATTAGGCTTTTGTCATAGCGCGATGGTCGCACGGAGAAGGTGGAGCTCACACCTAGTGTTGTTTGCATAGGGGAGCTTTCGAAATGACCTGTGGATCGATAGGAAGGAGATTCCAGTAAGGAATCGAAAGAGTCGATCTGGCTCAAAGGAGATAAAGAACGATCCTGTGAGAGAACGTCGACTCGAGGGCCGATAGAGCGTCTGTTTCAATCTCCTAAGATAACCAGGTACAGATAAAGGTATGGGTATGGGTACATGTACAGATATAGGTACAAGTACGATTACAGATACATGTACAGGAAGGTACGAATGACAAGTGAATGAGTGAGTGAATGATGATGGAATCCCCCTAAAATGAACTAAGTCCAAGCTATATGTATGCATGTTCCCAACTTGACACTTGTCATGCTAAGAACTACTTTGGCCCACTTGTCCCCATCCTTAGAACTTAGGATAAAATAATTATCCATACTTTATACTTTAAGGAATATCAATATAATATTCATTTTTGCCTTAATCTCCCTAACTTAGCCCCTTATCCTTAACTTTTATCTCCCCCTTTCCCTAGCTAGTGGATTTTAGTCCCCCATACTCTTTTTATCATGGTCAGTCTACACGCATCGATGTATTATATTAATGATAAACAATATACAAAAATAGCCTCACTGGCCTTTAACATCTAGGCTCTCCGGCCTATTTCAACACATGAGCCTCCTAGCTTATAATAGCTGGCTCACCAGCCTATAAAACACAACATATACACAAAAAGGCTCTCTGGCCTCAATATCGTGTGGAATTAATCTTGTTGCATGTGGTATCCTAGAATGTGCACACTTCATCATTTTAGTGTGTGGTACATGTGCGCACTATACCATGGAAGGTGCATGCAAAACTGATATCAAATAGCTCACCAACTTAAGCACATTTGCATTTACATTACAGTTGGGGTTCGGCCTAGGGGTATTACATTCCCCTCCTCTTATTTATGCATTGTTCTCAATGCAATATATACACATATACAACCAAAGTTTCAAAAATCCTCAAAAAGACGCGGGTATTCTGCATGCATAACATCTTCATGCTCCCAAGTTGCATCCTCAGGACCATACCAAGTCCATTGGACCTTTACAAGCTCTATGGTTTGATTCCAAAACTTTTTGATTTTTCGGTCTAGAATGCATACCTGATGTACTTGGAAAGTGCCTTCTTGCTCCACCTTAATCACATTCCAATCAATAACATTATTAGCATCAGGTGTATATTTCTTAAGCAATGATACATGAAATATATTATGAATGGTCATTGATGTAGGCAAGGAAATCATGTATGCTATAGGCCCAATCCTCTCTAGGATTTCAAATGACCCACAATAGCGAGCTGCCAACTTTGAAAAATTTCCGAACTTCAGGGAACTTCTGTTGGCCTTTACTTTCAAGAATACATGGTCACCCACTTTAAATTCCCTGTGATTTCTACCCTTATCAGCATAGATTTTCTGCCTATCTTGGGAAGCCTTTAAATTTTGTTTTATTTTCAACATTTCCTCTACCATTTCCTTGAGTAATTATGGCCCAACTACTACTCTATCTAATGGGTTGTCCCAACTTACCGGTGTGTTGCACCTTATGCCATTAAGTGCCTCAAATGGTCTCATCTTTAGAGATGCTTGGTACCCATTATTATAAGCAAACTCTACTAAGTGTAGGTAGTTTTCCCATTTTGATGGTTTATCCATCACATACATCCTTAGCATATCCTCAATCACTTGATTCACCCTCTCTGTTTGTCCATCTGATTCTGGATCATAAGCTATGCTAAAGTTCAAACTTGTTCCAAATCCATTAAATAATCCCTTCCAAAAATTTGATACAAATTTTGGATCTCTATCAAACACAATTGTCTTGGGTATACCATATAATCGAGCAATTTCTCTCAATATCAAATTTTTTAATTCCCGAGAAATTGGTACATAGATTCTTCCCTTGTGCATGAGAATTTGATCATTTTCTAGCTTACAGTCTTCAATTTTCTACTGCAAAATACCTTGCTGTAATTTTGTTACTAGTTCCTTGTATTGAAAATCTGATTTTGTAGCCTCCAAGATTCTGTCTTTCAAATCTGATTGGTACATTCTTACGGTTGTAGCATGCAACTCATGCACCCTTCTGCTGAGTGCATCAGCCACCTTGTTATCATTCCCTTTGATATGCTTTATATCAAAGTCATATTCAATGAGAAATTCTAACCATCTGCTTTGCCTGACATTTAGAGTTGGTTGATCAAATAAAAATTTCAGACCATTATGGTCTGTCCTCAGCTCAAACCTTTTCCCCATGAGGTAGTGCCTCAACCTCCTCAACGCATGCACTATGGTTTCCAACTCCAAACCATGAGTGGCATAGTGCATTTCATGCTCCTTCAACTTCTTTGATTCATAACATAATACAAACCCATTTTGACTGAGGAATCTACCAAGTCCTTCTTTACATGCATCTATGCATACAATGAAGTCTTCATTTGGATCTGCAATCCTTAGTATTGGAGCACTTGATAATAATTTCTTCAAGTGTTGGAAACTCTTTTCACAATCCAATGTCCATTGAAAACCATTCTTTTGCAAGGCAGTGATCAGGTGTGCAATATTTGAGAATCCTTCAATAAATCTCCTATAGTAGCCTACAAGGCCCATGAATGATCTGACCTCTGTCACATTCTTTGGCACTTAAATTTGGTGTTGCGCGGTGTAGATTGGTAATGTGTAAAAAATAACGATGCGCGGATGTGTGCACTAAATTTAGCACTACACGGTGCAGATTGGGTGTGCATACGCATAATATTGGTGCACGTGGTGTGCGTAGTATTTGCAGAGCGCATAGGAATTTTGTTGGTGCATGCACAATGTGGGTATATTGTTGTCGCGTGACAATTTAGTTAATGGTGCACGTGGATTATTGGTGTGCGGTGGGAGCATACTAAACTTTGGCATGGTGCAGTGCATAGAGTGCAATTCACGTGAAATATTAGCATGTGACACAAAAATTGCACACAACAGATATTAGTGCATGAACCAAAATTGTGCGTGGTAGATATTGGCGTGCAACACAAAATTAGTGTGCACTCGCTATTGGCATGACAGAGAAGTGATCCACAATATTTATAAGTGCGTGAAACATGCACTACCTTATGGTGTTGTTGCACAGGCTAAAATATGGGAGTAAATTTTCAAATTTGTGCATGCAAAGTCATTTGGATGGTCCACAACAACAGAAAACAAGTGAATTTTCTATGACATTTCATACTGTTTGAAGGCCGTTTTTTTTGCAACGCATTTTTGAGGCCCGAAAAAACGTTTTTAGCTACTCAGAAACCCTGGAAACAGAGTGTACCAAGCTTCACTATGTATTTTCAACTCAAATGAAAGATCCCAGAGAGATATTTCTAATGGTGTAAACCATTCATCAAATAGATCTTTTATGAGGAAGTTACAGGACAAACAATGGAGGGTGAATTTTAAGACCCAACTAACTTCAAAAGGCCATAACTTTCTGCTCAAGACTCAGAATTGAGCAAGAAAGAAGGCGTTGGAAAGGTATTGGACATTAGAATATAAATATTCACCCAAAAAAATTGATTTGAACATACAATTCCTTAGAAAATCAGAAGAAAGAAGTCTGATATATTATTGAACCAGAATGGTCCATATTTTTCATGAAATTGATGAGTCAGTTAACCTGATAAAGTTTTGTTGGCTTCACATTTTGCAGAGTTAGCAACAACTAGATTAGACTAGGATCAACATAGAGTGCAGAGGGATGGAAAATACACAGGGGGCTTATAGTCAGGAATATGATATCAGAGGGATGGATGTCCATATGGGAATTGAAGGAACAAACTCAAATGGACATGGCAAAGGAAAGGAAGAAAACATGAATATGGTAGAGGCCATTAAAAATTTGCAAAAGGATTTCCAAAGCCATAAAGTTGATAAATAAAGGATTATGAAAGACAAGGAGCAACAAGAGGACTTCAACATGAATTTAATGCAAAGCTTGAACAAAATAGAAAAGAAATTGGATAAGGAGAGTGGTTGTTATAACTCTAATTTGCACCAGACATACTTACCTGGCATCAGGGCATTTCAGACTCCTTCTTTGCCAAAACACTACTGAACGACTCTTTTTAAAACCCCCCTTTATAAAGTCCCACACGCCCTGCTCCATTACTGCACACGTGTACATGCTAGTTGCCCCAATACAGCCCACATGTACCTACAAAAGCATGAAAAAAGGAAAGTTGTTGACGGAACACACAGCTTTGGGAAAGTTAACTAAACCTTTTGGCCATGCATGGACGGTCATTCGACCAAATACCTAGCTCCTCCTAGCCTATAAAAGAAGGGGTAAGGGTCCCATTTGAAAGGAAAAAAATCATAGTAAAGAGACTATACCCGATTGAACATTTCCCTTATCCCAACCTTTAGCCATCCTTGTGCAAAGAGAAGTATAAAGAAAAGTAGTTGGAGAACAGTTGAAGAGGAGCCCAGGACCAGTTTCGAGGAGCAGTGTCGACCACATATTGTAAGTTTAATCTTGTGAAAATTAATATAAAAATGAATACTTTTCCCGTCCTACCATATCATGTGTTCAAGTTGAATGTTTATTTCATGATATTGTCACAACTAACCCAGCAATTAGTATATAAAATGCATGTTCGCAACTTTTTGTTTGTTCATGAGTGAATGCAGGTCATCTTTGGGAGGAGGCTTTCAATCAAAGAGCGAGTGAAAGAAAAGAGATCATCATCAAATGAAGGACTTAAGGTAGAGTTATTGAATCTCATTTACACCTTTGTATTGCATGAATGTGGGGTTTTGTGTTGGGAGAACAGGAAAGAGTAGAGGCCTTTGAAATGGTCATTTTTTGCATGCATGATTAGAGCCCTTAAATGCTAAGTCCATAGGAGGTATTCCCACCCACAACAGTGGCTCAAGAAAATCAGGAAATCACAGGTCTCCTGATGAGAAAATAAGAACAAGAAGTGTTAGAAAACATCACCATCACTCCTCAAGGCATTCCAATAGGAGAGCACATAAAAAATCAAGTCCATCCCTTGTCAGGAAGCATAAGAGGTTTGGGGTGGATGAGATACGAGGAGAAATGAACAAAATCAAACCTCCTACATTTGATGGTGAACACAAGAAGGATGAATATGCATAGACATGGCTATTGGGCATGAGAAAGTATTTTCAATTTCATAATTATTATTCTCATGCAGAAGGAAGAATTTCCATCTATCAACTCAAGGGAAAGGAATCCATGTGGCGGGATAAACTTGTGTAGGTGGAACACATTAAAGAGAAAAATGTTACTTGGAAGGAATTCAAGAAATATTTTGAAAATAAATATTTGACTAAGAGATCCTATGACAAGAAAATGAAAGAGTTCTTTGAACTCAAAATTGGGAGTATGACCATAGATGAATATGAAATAAGGTTTTTAGGACTGTTGAAGTATGTTTCTTTCATCAAGGATGAGATAGTTAAGATTCAAAGGTATTTGAGTGGATTGCCATCATTCATCAGTGACAAAATACAATATGATGATTCAAAAACATTGGAGGAGACCATAATGCAAGCTAAATGTCTATATGATCAGCAAAAAGCAAGGCAAACTTTCCAAAAATCTTGGGAATATAATAAGAAATTCAATATGAATCAGAGGAAGAAGGGGAATAAGCCACCATTCTTCAAAAATAGTCCTCAGGGACAACCAACTTCTAAAGAACCCAAAATTATTGAGACAGGGGGGCAAAGGCCAAGGAATCCACCTATTCAATGTCGGGGTTATAAAGGTGATCATATGTATAGAGATTGTCCTCATTGAGGTGAAAAATTGAGGACTTTTAACAATGTACAACAAGATAAAACAATGGAGGACATGGGCATAAATGTACCAAGGATCTATGCAGCCATGGACAACAAGCAAGCAGAGTATCAACCACATATGATTGAAGTGAAAGTTACGATCAACAACCAAACCATTTCTATTTTGATTGATTTAGGAGCTAGTCATAGTTATATAGATCCTAAGATGGTGGAAATATTTCATTTTTTAAGAAGAGAGCATGGAAAATCTCGGTTGGTGCAGTTGGCTACCAGATCCAAAATAAAAGTTAATGAGATGGTTAATTCATGTCCTATGGACATGAATGGACTGAACACTAGGGAATATTTGAACATATTGCATTTGGGTTCCTATGGCTATCTAATTGGGATGGATTGGTTGGACCAACATCATGCTATCCTAGACTATCATAACAAGGTATTTACTTGCTTGGATGAGGAAGGGAACCTAAGGACAGTACAGGGAATTCCCAGGGCAGTAATTGTCAGAGAAATTTTAGCATTGCAACTGAAGAAATGTTATAGAAAAGGATGTCAAATATTTGCATCTCATATGGAAGAAACACCTAAATATAAGGTGTCAAATATTGAAGATTATGCAGTGCTAAAAAAATTTGAAGATGTGTTTAAGGAAATACCTAGATTACCCCTTAAAAGAGACATTGATTTCTCCATAAATATGATGCCTGGATCAACTCCAGTATACAAGAGTCCCTACAGGACGAGTACACCAGAATTGAAGGAGTTACAAATGAAACTTGAAGAGCTTCTGAAGAAGGGGTATATACGCCCAAGTGTGTCACCTTGGGGTGCCCCGGTTTTGTTTATGAAGAAAAAGGATGGAACATTGAGACTTTGCATTAACTTTAGGCAGTTGAACAAAGTAACTTTGAAGAATAAGTATCCTTTGCCAAGGATTGATGAACTCTTTGATCAGTTGAAAGATGCAAAAACATTCTCCAAGATTGATCTCAGGTCAGGTTATCATCAAGAAAGAATTAAAGAAGAAGACATCAACAAGACTTCTTTCAGAACAAGGTATGGTCATTATGAGTTCACAGTGGTGCCATTTAGATTATCAAATGCACCAGTTGTCTTCATGTGTTTAATGAATGGTATTTTCAGAGAATACATAGACAATGTTGTCATTATATTTTTAGATGACATTCTTATATATTCTAAATCAAAGAAAGAGAATGAACAAGACTTGAGGATTGTATTACAAGTATTAAGGGAGCATCAGTTGTATGCCAAATTGAGCAAGTGTTCATTTTATCAGAAGCAAATTCATTATTTGGGGCATACCCTTTCAGAGGAAGGGATAGAAATGGATCCTGAAAAAATAGAAGCCATTAGAGGATGGTCAGCGCCAAAGGATGTGACAGAGTTCACATCATTCATGGTCCTTGCAGGCTACTATAAGAGATTTATTAAAGGATTCTCAAATATTGCACACCCAATCACTTCCTTGCAAAAGAAGGGTGTGAAGTTTCAGTGGACATTGGATTGTGAAAAGAGCTTCCAACACTTAAAGAAATTATTAACAAATGTAATACCCCTAGGTCGAACCCCAACTGTAAATGTAAATGAAAATGTACTTAAGCTAGTGAGTTGTTTGATATCATTTTTGCATGCACCTTCCATGGTATAGTGCACACTAAAATGATGAAGTGTGCACATTCCAGGATGTCATGCACAACAAACTTAAGTGTGTGCGATATTGATGCCAGAGATCCTTTTTGTGTATATGTTATGTTTTATAGGCTGGTGAGCCAGTTATTATAAGCTAGGAGGCTTATGTCTTGAATTAGGCCGGAGAGCCTAGATGCTAAAGGCTAGTGAGCCTATTTTTGTATATGTTTTATCATTAATATAATACATTGTTGTGTGTAGACCGACCACGATAAAAGAGTATGGGGGACTAAACTCCACTAGTTAGGGAAAGGGGAGGCTAAAAGTTAAGGATGAGAGGATAAGCTAGGGAGCTTAATCCAAAAAGGAATATTATATTAATATTCCTTAAAGTATAAAGTATGGATAATTATTTTATCCTAAGTTCTAAGGATGAGGACAAGTGGGCCAAAGTAGTTCTCAACATAAGAAGTGTCAAGTTGGGAACATACATACATATAGCTTGGACTTAGTTCATTTTTGGGGGATTCCATCATCACACACTCATTCAGTTGTCCTTCATACATGTACCTGTAACTATATCCGTACCTTCTTATCACTATACCTATACCTGTACCCGTACATGTATCTGTACCCGGTTATCTTGGGAGATGGACTGAAGAGGCGAGTTGTCATGCCTATGGATACTGAAGAGGCGAGTTGTCAGGACCGTGAGCAATTTCTCTCTAGGTGAGAGAATTGTTGGGAATTGATTTCTCAAAGGTGACAAATTGTAGCTAGAGGGCCCTGAGACTTCCTGTCCGACCTATTGCTGAAGCCCAAGAAAGGAAGTGGGGCAGCCAAAGGACTCTTGAGAAGAGAAGGGCCACACTTCCTGGGGTGGGACATGCATGTGGGGAATGAGGGATTGTAGGCTGTTAGTTCGAGTTGGCACCAATGACGGAGTTTTTCATGTTGTCTGAGATACATCATCCTGGTTAGGAATCCCTTCACCCGGGTGGAGTTTAGTCCCATGTTGGGGGTGACCCACTAATGAGAGTGATGAGCATCATGGTCTAAGGCTGGGAGGTTCGTGGAAGTTCTGCACACATTTTGTGATATTTTTACCAAGATAAGTGTCCATTTTGTGTTAAATTACATGCTTCATTATTATGTATGTGTTTATTTTTTATGGGTTATTCCTGTGTGTGTTGCATGTGTATTTTTATTATTATTCTATATGAATCTATGCATTTGCAGAATTTATTTGTCTGTTTTAAGTTTTATATATATAAATTTCTGCAAGAGTTTATGTGTGTATATGTTTTAATTTTGTATACAGTTCGAAATTTTTATGTGGCATAGCCCAGTTGGATGTTGGGGATGTTACAACATACAACTAATGCTCCCTCAATACCTGTAGCACCATCCTCAATTAGTGTTCTTTCTCCTCCTCTGTCTTTGAGTAGATGAGTATATCCTCCAAGAAAAAAATAACAATCTTGTCGAGATACTCTCTAAACACTCGATTATAATGGCCCCACTACAAACTCATAATGGCCATACCTTGTTATAAATGTTGTCTTGTTGATATCTTATTCTTTAATTTTAATCTAATGATAGATGGACCTCCATTCAATCTTGGAAAATACCCTTGCACATTTTAGCTGATCAAATAGGTCATTGATCATTGGCAAAGGATTTTTTTTCTTTATGGTAACCTTATTCAACTACCTAAAATCAATGCACAACCTTAAGGTTTGATCCTTCTTCTTCATAAAGAGAATTGCGGCACTCCAGGAATATATAACCCTTCTTCAAAATTTCTTCAAGCTACATCTGTAATTCCTTTATCTCTCATGTGCTCATCTTATAAGGAGTCTTAGACATTAAGATAGATCCAGACACCAAATCAATGGAGAAATAAATGTCTCTCTTTCGTTGCAACCCTAACATCTCCCCAAATACATCCTCATAATATGTCAATACTGGATGGTCTTCAATACTTGAACTTTTATCTTGGGATGCCTCTTAAATATGGGCTACATAAATCTTGCATCCTTTTTTGAAACTCTTTTTCAACTGCATGGATAAAATTTCTCTGATGAATACATGCCTTGGAATCCCCTGAACTTTCATTTTCTTCCCTTCCTCACCAAGACAAGTGAATTCCTTGTTGTAGAAATATAGAACAACATGATTCTTGTCCATAAAATCCATACCAATTAAGCAGTCATATGAACCTAAAGGTATGATATCCAAATATCCCTTTGTGCTAATTCCATTCATATCCACTGGAAAATACTTAACTATCTCATTGATCCACCTCTTCGACCTAGTATCTAGTTGGACCAACCAATATGTTCCAATATTTCTTCTTTTCAAATTAAATATCTCAACAATATTAGGATCTATGTGACTATGGATAGCTATAAAGTCAATTAAATTAACTATGGTATGATTATCAATATTACCTTCTACTTCAATCATATGAGATTGGTATTTTACTTACCTATTTTCCAAGGCTACATAAATCCTTGGCATGTTTTTTCCCATGTCCTCAACTATATCAACCTCTTATATATTGTGAAGAATCCTCATCCTTTCTCCTTTGTGAGGGAAGTCCTTATACATGTGGTCTCCCTCACATCTCCAATATTTTATGGGTCATTTTCTTCACCTCTTCCCCAAAGACTCTTTCATCGTAGGATAATGTTTTGCTATATGTCCCTGAGTACTATTTCTAAAAAATGGTGGCATAACCCTTTTTTTAATTTCTCCATATTGCATTTCTCCCTAAACTTTTGAAAATATGTACTTCATTTTCTCTTCTCATAAAGATACTTATATTTTGTTATGGATTCTTGGAAGGTCTTGTGTTCATCAAAATGTATCTTATCATTGTTGAAAGAAGGTAGCTCACTTAGAAATATTTGGATTTTAACCTTCTCATCCTTTAGGAATCGAACATACCTCAACAATTCAAGGAACTTCTTCTCATACTCATCCATTGTCATGCTTCCGATATTGAGTTAAAATAACTCTTGCAACTTCTTGTCATGATAATGGTGTGACAAATATTTCTTCTGAAAATACTTTGTGAACTGTCTCCATGAGATCCTCTTCTCATCAATTTTCTTAACCTGCTTGAGTCAATCCCACCACATTGATGCTTTTCTTTGAAGATGGTAGATTGCAATTATAGCTTCCACGTTTGATTAATAATTGTGTAGGAAGTATTTCGTCATTCCCAATAATCAATATTCGTCATCTTCACCTTTTTATGATCACCATCAAATGTAGACGGCTTAATATTCTTAAGCTCTCCTTGCAAATCATCTACTTCATACCTCCTTTTATGATGTATGATGGGAAACAAAATTGCGCTGCTCTCTGACTCTGAGAAATGCATGTGCCCTTGTATTGGAGTGCCTTGGTGAATGGTGATGATGTCTAATATCACTTTTATAGTTCTTAGAACTTTTGGCACCCTCTCTCTGGCATGAGATCTATGTTTTGTCGCTTACCTTGAATCTGATTCTTTGTTTATTTTCTTACGCAATATATTCAAGCTTCGTAACCATTGAATGTTGATGTGGTTATGCTCATCCTGAGGTCTTAAAATCATCTCATTGTCTTCTCTATAGCTCAAAACTTCTCTTTTTATGCTTCTCATGGTCTCCACTAACTCTATGTTTTCTTTGTTTCTTCTCTAAGACCATTTGACTCAGTCTCTACATTAACCAAGTTGATATTCAACCCTTTGACTTCCTCCTCATGGATGCAAGCTACTTGTGCATATTCCATGTCTCTGGTCCTCATTCTAAACCTGATTTGTTCTACATGTACCCTTAATACCACACCATGTGCATGCAACAAAATTTGTTAGATAAAAAAAAAAATTGCACTTCTGAAAATTGTACATAATTTTCTACTCTTTAAGGCCACCGATTTCTTTATTTTGATTTGCTAAGAAATTATGTTACTGAAATACGAATTATGGGTGGATAAGATGATTCTAATCTCCAAGATCTTTCCAATGACTACTCACTTGCTCGATTATGAGATTCAAGTAGAAATTTATAGACTTTTGAATTTTGTCAATTTACCCCTTTTGTGCACCTTTCTCCCTAGTGCAATTAAGCTCAAACACCAACTTCTGCCACTTGTAGAGGGAAATATGTTAAGGACCAAGGAAAATTTTATATGAGGCATTGATAATACTGATGATAGTGAGTTCAAAATAATTCTCAGATTGTCGGTCTAATGCTCCAGTCAAAATCTGTAATATGGAAATGACAACTTTGCACTTTTTTCCAGACTTAGAATTTTTATCCAAACTAGGAAGTAATGGACAAACTTCACAAAGGAAAACTTATGTTTCTTGACGAGTAGATAAAATTTTGAGTAAATAATATTATCCAATTTTTCCATCTGAGGTCCCTTTTCCTCCTCTAGAATTCCCAAAAATTCCTAAAAGTGGCCCAAAATAGTGGATTTTGCTATGTTTTGACATCTCCACTACAATCTCCTTGGAATCTGGCCAATTCCTTGATTGTGTATTTTTATGTCTTTTTTTTTAACACCGAGAAAAAAAAAACATCAGTGATAGAGCCCTTACCACTGAGTACCACTTTGCTCCAAGGTTGATTTTAAGGATGGGAATTTATATTAAAATCTAGAAACTTGGGCTAATCTTTGTAGTCCTTAATATGCAAAATGTAAAATGTTTGGCGATTTTTAAGGTAAAATAATTTTATTCTATGGAATTTGGGTGAATCATTTTAGAAAAAATGGAAATTGGTGAATCATTTTTTGGGAAAAAACATGGAAAATTATCCCATTTGTGAAATTTAGCCCCTAAAATCATCTATGCTCTACTCCTCAAAAATCTTTAATTTGCAATTTTTGAATTCTTTTTGGATAATTGGCCAATGATCCTCACTGGCACTTCTGTAGACCCCGACATTGTAGAAAAACCCAAAAAATTTCATCTTCTTTTGAGTTATTTTTCTCTTGCTATGACGAAAATAAAAATTTGGCTCTATACTTTTTTTTTAACATAGAACAACTTTCATTGATGTGACATTTTTTGACATGGCTACTAATGTGGAACCCTAAGTCCACATGGAACCATGAGGTGATGCCATGTCACCCCCTTGACCACCCTGGCCCTGCCCTGTCATCCATTGTGTCGTTCTCTTTTCTCTCTTCCTTATTTCCTTGTCGTCATTCTTCTCTCTCTTCTTCCCTTCTCTTTCCTCTTTCTTCCTTTTCCTTTATTCTCTTTTCTTTATTTATTTTATCTTCTTACGGGACCCACCCATACCTGACTTTCCACATGGAATTTGATCCAACTACAGATGGGAATAAGCCTTGCCTCCTTTTCCAGGCCTCCATTTGGCACTCATCCATTGGTTACGATGATGGGAAAATCCCATCCGACACCATTTTCCTCATGGTGCACCACATACTCATTCCCTATATTGAATGGTGGATAGTGAAGGATGATCAATGGCTAAGAATGATATGAAAACTTTTAGTGGGAGGGATGTTAACATCAAAAAAGGTTATGATACCACCAAACCACCTTCCGCATCTGTGTCAAACTCTCGTTCAACTTAGGGCATTTCAAAAATGTTCAAAACCACTTTAAAATTTTTCAATATCACTTATGGTTTTGGAGCCCACTACTTCGTCTGTCATGGCCCCTAGGTCACCCCTGGGGCTCGTCACTATGCACTACAAACCCCTGATCTCACCACCATATCCTACCACCTTTCCATAGTGGACTTTCCATGTGGCTTCCACATCACCATGTACGAAATTTTCTTTTTTTTTTTGAAAAATTCCAAAAATCCCCAAATTTTCAAAAAATGTCTATTTTCAAAATTTTCCATCATGGCTGCCATGAAACTCTACAATTAAGCTTCCCATGGTTAATTTTGGCCATGTGGATATCAATTCAACCTATGTACCTGAAAGCCAACATCCCCACACTGATTTTTCAATGGATTTTACTAAAAAAATGGGGGTTTTCCCCAATTTCTTCAATGGCTACCATGGTTATGCAATTCTTGACCTCCTGTCTGAAGCTCTTCCTAAACTCGAGCAATTAACTCCAACTAATCATCCCCTTGACAACTCTAGATATGATTTGATTAAAATTCACCTTGAAATTTGGGGGTTTTACCCCATTTCTTCCATGGCTTCTCAATCATTCATTCTTTCATCCGATTATAGGTAAAAAATCACTCAACTAGAGGTAAAATTTCGGGATTTTAACCCCTAAGTTCAATTTCTCCAAAATTATAGAAAATTTATCCAAATTCTCACAGGAAACGCTTTTCAAATAATTTGTAAACATCCTTTGAAAATTTTCATCTGCACATTTCTTCTTCAGCGTGCCGACTCTAGCCCATGCAGGCTTAGTAACAAAGTTACCAAATCAACGAGAACTCTCCAAAGTTCTCATTTTTTTGGAGGTCACATTGAGTGGTTATTTTTACCCCCGAATAAAAAAGTGGCACTATTGATAGCACCCCTTTTTTGGGGGTGGTTAAAATCCTGACTTGTTTGAAATCACGACCTTGATAGAAATATTAAAACCTTAAAATTGACCCTCAAATAAAAAAAGTGATGTTACAAATAACACGGTTTTTTTTTGGAATCAAAAGTAGAAGTTAATTAAAATTGTAGGCTCAATAACTACATCATTATTAACTAAAAACTCAAAATTAACTCCTTAATCATCGCTTAAAAATTTATTTATTAATAAATTCTTATTTTTTAAAATTTACATTAAAAATTAAA
>SNQJ01S0074728.1:74160-94089 GCA_010110895.2 Picea sitchensis | reverse complement strand
CTAGCTAGAAGGGACTTAGTTTCTCAGTTCTGAACGTGTTGACACAAAAGTTTATCACAAAAGTTTATCATTCATACGCTTCTATTTATTACAATTTAATAGAAATACTATTTTCTCATCCAATTAATGTCTTGAAAATATTTGAATTGTTATTCCATGGGCATATTTGCTATGAATATTGATGGATTATGCTATTATATGTGCTAAATTTATATATTATCACCATATGCTTGCATATCTTGGTTGTTGAGGACAAGTTGCAGGTGTATTTCTTTGAGTCAAGTGCTCAACAGTGGACTTGATCGAACGTCTGGATGAGGTAGGCTCTTTATCTTATCTTGTTAACATATTTGTTTATATATCATACTTGAGATTAGAGTTGATTTATGCAGTCATTTCCATCTGTTGTGGTTTACCCCATGCCATCGAGTGATTTTCCTCGTAACAATGCATGTTTTTTTACTTATCATTTCTTGAACCCTTTCCTTTTCATGTTTGCAGGAAAATAGGTAGTTACTTCGACGTTTCAGACCCAAATTAGGATCCATCTTTAGGACATTGAGCCTGGGTTTAAATGAAGGAGTCAAGTGCTCAACAATAGACTTCATCGAATGTATGGATGAGGTAGGCTCTTTATCTTGTCTTGTTAACATATTTGTTTATATATCATACTTGAGATTAGAGTTGATTTCTGCGTTCATTTCCGTCTGTTGTGGTTTACCCCATGCCATCGAGTGATTTTCCTCGTAACAATGCATGTTTGTTTACTTCTCATTTCTTGAACCCTTTCCTTTTCATGTTTGAAAGAAAAGAGGTAGTTACTTCAAAGTTTCGGACTGAAATCAGGATCCATCTTCAGGACATTGATCTCAATGTCCTAAATATGGATCCTGATTTGGGTTTGAAATGTCGATAGTCTATTGACAAAACTGTGGCTAATTCGATCAATAATGAAAATCCCAACCACATAAATCTCATTAATCCGGTAGTTACTTATCATTCAGTTAGTTTCATTATGCTTTGGTAGTGGTAGCATTTCTTATCAAAAAAGAAAAGAATCCAGTAGTACAAGTTTTTCATCCATGTATGCATTTGCATCTTGAGGTATTCTAAATATTGCACTCAAACTCTTGTTTTCATATGGAAAAAAAAAAAAATGCTTCATAAGTGTTGTTGCATCTATTTTCATTTGAAGAAACTACTTTTGTGTTATTATATTGCATTGCTTTTGGAGTTGGTCTAAAAAATCACCAGAGTTTCATCCACACCCCTTTTGAGTAAAAACAACCTATTAAAATGAACGCATAAGTAAAATTTATTAGAAAACTTTCATTTTTCTAGGGTAAAGAAATAAGTTTAGGATAAGGTCTTGGCATAGGTTGGAGAGTAAATTTATCCAAGGCCTCTAAACAAACATAAGTGTCTCAGATAGGGAGTGTAGAACCCAGTTTTTCATATAGGTTGTTCTGGAAGCTTCTCTAACATAGGAGTTAAACACAAGGTCACGTAAGGAATATCTGAGGAGATTCCCCTCCAGATATGGACCAAGCGTAGTGGAGAGATTGTGTATTAGGGGTTTCGATTGTACCCATACCTCCATGAGAGGCGGTTCTTTCAAGGATTCAGGATTTATTACCCTGCCCACACTTTTGATCCCGACTGTCGACTATACCCCCTAAGCACCGACTGCAAGATATTAAACATAATTTATCTTCCTATGTAAATCACAAGGTGACTGCAGGGGTTTGTCATAGTACCTTGGGTAGATTTTGTATCATGCACTTTAGTTCTGCTGTTGGGTGCTCCACGAAGTGTGAGTACTTTCAACATATAAGGCTGATCTATGGAGGTAAATATAATTGTTTCTCATACCTTTGTTCATTGGTCCACAATACTTAATCGACTTGTGCCTTCGTCCGGGAGGCCCCAAGCCCACTTTTTGTTATTCTGGTCCCAAGACTTAATCCACTTGAGTCAAAATTTAGAATTTTCTTTTTGTGTATGTCTTGTCTTTAGGGACTTTTTATTGGTGTGTTTGGTGAAGGTAATTTAGCCTTAGGAAGCTGAGTGGATTGTCGTCGAGAGCTAATCCCTCAAAGTGGAAAACCTACCAACTCAAAAATCAAGGAGAATTCAAGGCCTTCCGCCTGAGGAAGAGATTAGGAATAATTATCCTCTGCCCCCACAAAAGCTTCATCTTGATCAATTTGACACTTTATTACCAGTTGGTTAGACTGAGATCATAGAACATAACTCTCTAGAAGTCAACATTGTAGAACCAAAAGAACTAATTACTGAGGATCTTGGAGCTGAGGAATTCGCTCCACATGCTAATTCTTCGTTACCTTCGACTTTCCCATTTTCGGTCGTCTGAATCCCACCTCTAGGATCATAATTTTCTGATAGTATGTCTCTCTGTTGGGCCATTATGGAGGGAACTTCGCCAGTGTCAGGGTCGGAGTGTAGATTTTAACCTTGTACAATATTTTACTGTAAATATATTTTCAATGAAAGAACATAAAAGATACAATGGAAAATACACAGATTACATAGATAATTTTCCCCTGGAAACCCAAACTAGGAAAACCCAGATATTCTATATCCATTCATGGTGATACATTGTTTACAATACAATATACATATAGGACCCAACAGAATCCAAAACCCTAACCCAATGACCTAGATTATTCAAATACTCTAATTCATTAATTGAAAATAGAAAACCATGTGTTGAAAAACTGCCCAACAATGGACACGAAAATCGAGGTGATACAAAAAACGAGGAAAAAATAAGACACATTTCTCAAGGTAAAAAATTTTATCGAGGGAACTGCCCTCGAAGGGGGGGCCTAGCGGCCCCCCCTCAAACCCCCCAGCATGCCCGGTGTAACTTAGCAAACATTAGAGCTAGTCGTGCAAATAATATAACACATACCCAACATTCTCCCACTTGTTGTTTTCTTTGCATACATGGTGTTACAGGGTTACATAGTCAAGAATCAAGGGCAACAATGCCCATGGATTCTGTTGGAGCAAGTTTGATTAGACCAGGGTCCTTCTTAGGTTACCAGAAAAAGGTATCGATTAGTATAGAGCATTGGAATTTTCATCTCCACTGAAGAGAAAAAGTCTCACCTGAAGCACTGTTGAGACAAATAGATAAGGAAGGGCAAGGAAAAGACTTAGGAGGATTTATAGAACCTTCAAGATTCATCCTGATATTGCGAAAGACATCTAACTATCAAACATATATGAACTCATGTGTGCAAGAACTGAACCTACTTATGTTGCACTAAAGAATTTAAAAACCGAGCCATAATGTGGAACTTATAAACCATAAATAAGTACTGTAATGCATGAGTAAAACACAAGAAGACACAACATATTTTGAAAATTTAGATCCTTCTTCATATTATCTTTAGAATATTTCTTCCTTTACAAGCTCAGAAATACACAGTAGTTCTATGTTACAGAATCTTGGCTCTGGACTCATGTCCCAGAGCTCTAACTCTCAAAAGGTGTACAGATTACATTACAGACTCTTGGCTCTGACCTCTCATGTCACATACAATAATTATGACATCGACCTAACAGTAAGGGAAAGATCGAAATTAACATAATCATAATTCAACCGAACCAACAACTAATAGATAACATCTAACCCCTTTACAATCATATTCCTGCCTATATATAAGCTAAGTTGTGTCTTATGTCTTGGTTCATGCACTTTCTTGTTCTGTTGCGATCACTTTTTCTTTGCTGGCGTTGCGCTTTCCTTTTCGCAACTGATTTTTGTTTCTCTTTCTTTCTCTATTGTCTAGCTTCTTCTAAAGCTTGCACATAAGGTACTTCATCCAAAACTTGTGCAATTCCTTATCCCAAAAATGAAGGGCCCAACAGGCTCCGACCACAAACCTTGACTTGCCCTTGAGTCAAGTGCTCGGTTCTTTCACAGCTTCCAGAAGCAACTGTTGTTTTCCCTTGTCCTCCTTTTATTCTTTCTTTTTCTCTTATGTTTGTGCTTTCTCTTCTTTTGCCTCTTCAAACAAAGGGCCCAAATCTGGGACCAACTCCAAGGCCTGCTCCCTCACTCCTTGAAACCACTTTCTGGCAAGGAGTGATGCCTCTGCTATGAACTATTGGGTTCCTCTGTACTACACTACTTTGGATTGGATGTGACCAACGATTTCCACTCATAATCTATTTTTGCATCAACTTGATGCATATTCATGTACATTTTCTGAATGATAGGCTAGAATTCGCGCAACTCCTTCATTTCTATGGATTGCACCTCAAAGAGGGAATTCAGTTCATTGTCCGCCTATTGGAAATGGTCAAACTTCTGTTGCTGCTCCAACGGATCCATCGTAGTCGCAAATTCTTCATTCAACACCTGGATTTTGGTGTGCACATCCTCCAATACCTGTTTGTGTCTAGCAATGATGCCCATCCAGTCGCTAACTACCCAAAAAATCTTTTTTCATTCAATTGTGTGCTTATGTAGTGCTGCTCGAAAATTGTTGCCTTCTAGTACTATCTTCTCCATCTGCACCTACATCTTCTGAGGTTTTTTCTCTTCTTATTGTTGATTCTTTCACAACTACACTTCCATATGATCAGTGTGAGTGGCCAGTTGTGTCCCTTCTCCTTGGAGCAGCTCAATCTGATGCTTCGGATCTTCTACATCACTGGCTTTGGGCAGTTGGGGTGCAACCTTTCAAATATTCGGCCAGGCTTGATCAAGCCTTTCCTACACTCTTTCCATTTGGCCCTCAACCTAGATATTTTCATTTGCTTCTTGTTTCCTGCACTGCTGAGGGTTTTGGAGAACCAACTCCATCTATTCCTACTCGAGTGTCTCTACCTGGATGTTGACTCTGGTTCCTTCTGAACCTCTGGTATCTCTTGCCCATTTCTTGCATCTTCTTCCTACATTGTACTTTATTGGCCACCCTCAACCTTGGACATTGAGGGGATGTGATGGTTTCTTTGAGCTTGCATCTCCTCCACTATTTGGGTATCCATTTTCAGCACAAAAGGAACAATCAGCTGGTCCTGAATGTCTGGGTTTGGGCTAGTCAATTGTTGGCTCTGCTCTGGTACTTCAGGGTTTGGACCAGAAAATTATGGTCTCGGCTCAGGAAAATCCTGGGTTGTTTATGGGAGTTCTTTCTCTACTTTCTCTGGGGGATCGAGTTGCATCAGATCTGGATATGTGGTTTGGGGTGGATTGGTGGTTTCTGGGGGTGGTGACTGGGGTTGTGGTGATGGAGGGTGCTCAATGATGATGGTGAATGGAAAGGTGTCAGGCTCAGGGTCGTCCTGAATATGGATGATGGGGGTTTCTTTGACCACTAAGAGAGTGCAGGGAATGACTGATGCAATGGGTTGGGGGTTAATAACTTTACTCGACGAGACCCCAGTTATGAGATTCTTCACCATTGGTTCTATGTTGAATGCAACACTCAGGATCTTGCTAACATCCACACCTGCCAACATGACTTTATCTAGTAGTGGTTGAAATATCGGCAACGTTCTTTTCCAACACTCCAATGGTTGCATTTCGTATTCCTCCTTAGAGTCCGACTGTACTAGATCTTCTTTCTTCTGTTTCTCAGAGCTTGAGCTCGGTCCTACCCCTTCTTCTTTTCCTTTCTTCTTCAGTAACTCGACAGGAAGAATATAGTGCATCCCTGACTTGCATGGGTTGCATTTAACTCCTATCCACGACATTACCTCTATGTTGAAGGCCTCCTTGTCTAGGTAGAACAACAAAATCCTCGAGTTGAAATCCTCCCTATTAACATGCCTTGGCCATACAAACCTGTGATGCCAGTTCATGCTGAAAGCAATGTTCCTAGTGTTATAGTTGAGGATCTTCTGTGTAATGCACAGCCTCTTCATTGCATCTATAAGCCCATTGTACCACTTAGAGAATGCTACAGTGTTGAAAGTTGTATTCTCCGAGTCCATCCTGGACTGCCAGGGCTTGAACATCTTCGCAAGGCACCCCTTATATTCAAGCACCAACGGTCTTCCCATGGGTGGTTTCCACTTGAATATCACAAATTCCATCAATAGATATCCGTAGGTGAAGGTGCCTCCCTTCTCCTGGGCTTCCTCGCAAGCCACTAGTAGTTCCTCCAACAAGTAACTACACTAGTTGAATACAACGCCATTGGCGTAAAAGTATACTACTGACAATGCATCTAGCATGCATTCTCCCTTGTAATATGACCTCATAACCTTGTTGGCTATGATGTAATAGCCAGTCTTGACTGTCTCTAGTAGTATGGGGTCATTTTTTGTTGTGCACCCCCCCTCTTTGTGTTGAACCTCGCATAGAGGCTGGGTTCTCCTTTCTTTTTTCCATGCTTACCAGGACCCTGGAATCCTTTTGACACATCCTCACCTTCGAAGGACAATCCAGTAGATTCATGGATGTATTCAACATGGATTGGGTACTGCTTATCCAATCAGAGACTTCAGTCATGCACCCTTCTCATCAAGAAATTGGTGCACTGTGCAACCTCACCAGTGGTACCAAATACTAATAGGTCTTTGAGGTTCATGATAGTCAAGTTGAATAAGTTGATAAATTATGGTTTTGGCATGATTTTCATTCCTCAAAAATCGTCTGGAGCTATATTCCAGAATATGTCTATGTTCATCTAGGGGAACAAGATTGGGTCTGTTAAGTCAAGATCAAGGAGCTTAACCTGCTCCACCTTCCCCTTGAGATCACCTACGACCTCGACTCAGGGGTCGTAGGGCTCATCTGGTACTGCGTATTTGGACATGGCACTTCGAATTCCTGTGGCTCTCAGCATTGTGGATTCTAAGTTATCACAACTTCTGCAGAAAGCTAAGGACTAGGGGTCACGACTACGGGTTTCACAATTGCACATGCTTGCTCGCTCTACAGAATTTGGAAATTGCTAAGTTCTTTTGAAAACAATAATTTCTATGGTGAATTCTCATAGCCTTATAATCATTCTTAGTGGAAAATTTAGCAATAAATGTTTTTCATTATGACCATATGGATGCAACTTGGATCTGAGTTGTCTGACGGGACGGGTTAACGGGGTAAATCCAATCGTGCGATTCTGGCATTTACTTGTGCAAGTTGCATAGGGATGTGGCTGGTTTCATACCTTTCTGTTTGATGGGTGGGAATCTCGATGCGAATACCGATGAAATCTTCGTGTATCGCGACTTTATGGCTTAACTAAATTCAGATGGGGTATCGTAATGGAAATAAAGGCTGTGACTAGACTATGTTTATGTGGTACATGGACTCAGATCGTATTCAGATTCATTCTCCCTCTGACCACAAAGGGGTCCCTGTCATATTAATGATTGTCATTAATGGATTCTTTATGCTTCTGATCATGCGCTCCTGATTCAATCATTCTTCATCAACCAACACTTAAATAGAAAATGAACTACGTGTCACAGAGAAACACTGCGCACATCAACTTTATTAACTGAATTTACAAAAAATTCAGAAAAATCAAATCTAACTATGATACATGCTCCTTTGGACTAGAGACACAATCCTTTTTTCTCAGTTCTGAGACATATAAGGTTTCAGGTGAGCGCCATTCACCCATCCTGGCTACAACATACCATCCAATTGCACAATTCTGACTGGTCCTCAAGGTCAGATCTACGCAATTATAAATGGTCCCAACCAATGCATGTGTAACTTGACAGGATGCTTCTGGTATCGACTATCATAGAGTAGAACCTTGTCTCCTTGGGAAAATACTTTGGTTTTAATGTGTCTATCATGCCAAGCTTTTTTCCTTGATTTCTCAACTGATTGATGGAAATCTGCTAAAAACTTGGTCTCTTCAAGTTCTTGTAACTCCATGAGTCTATGCACAACTAATTCTTCCTCTGACATTTGTGTGATCTGTGCGATGTACAAACTCAGAGTGATGAATTATGCAGGCACCACTGCCTCTTTCCCATAAAATAGCTAGAACAACGTGTATCTGTGGAGTTTCTTTGTGTTTTTCCTGTAAGCCCATAGTACTGTTGGAACTTTGTCATCCCAATCTTCCTGATTTGTGCAACAGACCTTTGTTAACCCTCTCTCTAGAATTTTGTTGAATTCTTCTACTATTCCATTGGCATGTGGGTGATAGGGGCTACTTTTGTGATGTTGGATTAGGAACTCTGCTGTAAGATTGACTATATTGCTACTAATAAAATGAGCTCCCTGATCACTGGTTAGGCTCCTAGTACATCCAAATCGAGTGATAATATTCTAAAAAATGAACCTAGCAGCAGTATCAATCAAACAATACTGAAAAACTGATGCTTCAACCCAACGTGTAAGGTATTCAGTTGTAGTAATGATGTACCTAGCCTTTGAATGATTAGTTGTGGGGTTGATCGGTCCAATGAAGTCAACTGCCCACTTCTCAAATTCTTGTAGATCTCAAACTGGTTGAAGCGGTAATTCATATCGTCATGACGACTTACCCACTCTTTGACAAATGTCACATGATCTAGCGTATACCTTTGCATCTTTGAAGAGCATTTCCCACCAAAGTCTAGCTTGGATAACTTTCTGTGTAGTGGTCTTTCCTCCTAAATGACCTCCTGCAACTTTGTTGTGGCATTCCCAGAGTATATCCTATATTTCATGGTCTAAGACGCATCTTCTGAGGATACTTGATGTGGGTGGGAAAACCCCCTATGGAATAGCACTAAGGGTTATGTAATGCATTCATAAATGACCATCTAAAGTCTCCTACTTTTTACCATCATCCCAACATAGACCCCACATTCATATATAAACACAAGGGTAAAAGGATCCACTTACTCTACCTTGACCTCCACGTTTGATGTCGATCCTTTTGCATTCGGTTGCTCCTCGACTGCAAGTCTCCTCCCAAAGCCAACCTGCATTCATAAACAAACAAACAAAGAAATCCAAACATGCATCTTATATGTGAACTAGTGGGTTAGAGGTTCTAATAAAATAGAATCAAAACTGAATATTGAACACCTCATATGGCGGGACGGGAAAAGTAATTATTTTTATTAACCTCACAAAAGTAACTTACAATGGTGACATCATCCACTTCTCCTCAAATCTATTCTTGGGCTCCTCTTCAACTGTTCACCAACTACTTCCACATATTCTTCTCCTCTTCAGTGAAATCACCAAGTGGTTGCAAAATATTGGGGCAAGGGGAATACAAAAAAGGGCAGAGTTTCTTTTCTCTTATTTTCTCTTTTTCAAATGGGACCCCTACCTCTTCTTTTATAGGCTAAAAAAGGGTAGTTATCTGGTTGAGTGACCAGCTATGGGTGGTCCAATTGTTTAGGCAATTACCCGGAAATCTTTATTCCGTTTGTAACTTTCTATTTTTTGTGCTTTTGTCAGTATACGTGGGCTGTAATGGGTCAACTAGCGTATATATGCTAGATTTAGTGGTGTAGAGTGCATATTCCTTCAAAAGGATGGTTTTTAGAAGAGTTATTTAATAGTAGCTTGGAAAAAAATGGCAAGTGAGATGGCCTCATGCCAGGTATGCATGTCTGGTGAAAATTAGGGTTATAACAATACTATCTAGTCCCAATTTATACAGTTGTCCTGCGATCAACTGGTAATTCTTTGCTCTAACAACCATAAGGAATTTCTGGGTTGTGAAATATGTTTCTAGGTAGGCCCCTGTACTTAAGAAGACTTCTATGTCCTCCAGGTACTCTGGTATGGCCTCAACCCGAAACAAGTCTACATCTGGGAGTTGATCGTCAACTGCTCTGCCACTTTCTCCTGACTCTAATCTAAATAGGTGATCAGGTCCTACATTTCATCTTCTAAGATTATCAATTACTTCAAAAGAAAATTCCTGAAATAATAGCAACCGTCGACAAATTCTTGCTTCCAACACAGGTTTGTTAACTAGATATTTCAATGCAGAATGATCAGTAAATAACTTGAAATGAGAACCTAACAAATAATGTCTAAATTTCTGCAAAGCATAGATCATGGCTAAACCCTCCATTTCCACCGTTGTTTAGTTGCATTCTACTTGTGACAACTTCCGACTTGCAAAATAGATAGGAGGATCCATGGCGCCATGTCTAGGTTGCACTAAGATAGCTCCTAAGTCAATTCCTGAAGCATCTACATAGACGTGAAATTCATTTTCCCAGATTGGGAATATCAGAATCGATGTTGTGTTGAGCTTCTCCTTTAGGGTCTCAAATTATTTATCACATTCTTGAGTCCATTGGAATGTTTTGGCCTTCTTCAGTAGATTTTCCAGCGGTGCAATAATGTTTTCATATCTTCTGATGAACCTGCGATAGTACCCTGTGTGTCCTAGCGTGGAGCGCAATTTCTTAACACTCATAGGTGGTGGCATGTTCACAATAACCACAACTTTGGCTGTGTCTACTAATACTCCTTCTTGGAAGACTATGTGGCCCAACAAATTCCCATGTGGTATGCAGAAGATACACTTTCTGAGATTCAATGATATATGCAAGTCTCTGCATCTATCAAACATCAAACCTAACAACGTTACATGTTCCTTGAGCAAACTATATATCGTCCAATCATCTATATAGACCTCTATTAACTTGTGAATAAATTCTTTGAAATATGCTATTACAATCCTGGAGAAAACTGTAGGGGCGTTCTTCAAGCCAAATGGCATCACATTGTATGTGAAAGATCCCCATTTTGTTATGAATGTGGTCTTCTTTTTGTCCTCTTCGACAATCCTAACTTGGTGGTACCTTGAAAATCCATCTGTGAATGAGTACGCTTCCTTCCCTACAACCTGTTCTAGAACCTCATCAGTAAAAGGTGTTGGGAAAGGGTCATGTACAAAGGAAGATTTAAGGCTTATATAGTCTACATAGACCCTTATATCCTCTTTTCCTTTCATTCTTTGAATGACTACTAGGCTAACCCATTCTGCTTCTTCCACTGCAAAAATGAGTCTCGCTTCCAACATCTTATCTATCTCCTTCTTAACCTTCTCTTTTACTCTAGGGTTAATACGGTATGGTCTATGCCTCATAGGCTTGGATCCTGGTTTCAATTAAATTTTCATTTCTCCCATAACTCCTTTGATTCCCTTCAACTCTGAAAAATTCTTTGGGAACAAATCCTCATATTCCCGCAATAGACTCTATATTTCTTGACTAGTTTTCTCATCCTAGTAGTCTCCCACCATAGTTATCTTAGGTTGCTCTGTTGTCCCTATATTGACTTTGCACAATTTTAATGGGTGATTGTAGGAACTATTAGTCTGACTACGTATGGTGTTCTATATTTCTCTATTCCCTTCTGTCTCTTTAATGTCTAGGTTCCTCAATTCCTCTAAGTCATCTAGGCTTTCTAAATCCCTGTTAATCTTATAACACTCTATAGGATTCTTGGTGGAGGGTCCATGGAGGTTAGTATGAAGTTATCAGCTATGCTTTGGACATACCACTAGGTTTTATTTCTGACTACTATTATCTATAAAAAGAAATTCTTTAATCTTTTGCAGGAATACTTCAAGATTAGGGCACTTGTAAATGAGAAGTCCTTGCAAAAATGAGTTGCCAATGTTTGTTAGTCATTGATCTATCTTCTGGTTTCCTCATGTATGAGCCAAGATTTTAGGATTGTACCTAGAGAATGGGGAAATACCTGAACCCAGAAGAGAGAGGGTATTCCCTTGTCTTGCCACTATGTCATGCATTGTTCAATATGTACTTTAGGATAAGATTCTCCGCTGAACAATCACGCATCTTGGAAATCCATTTGCATCTCTGATTCCAGCTACTCCTTATTCTAAAACCTATACTTGATAGCTTTCTTTACATCATCCCAATTTTTGAGTAAGGATTTATTATTAGCCCACCATATGGTAGGGGTGTTCTGGAAGGCTACATCTAGTATTGAGATCCTTTGATCCTCTACTACCTTTCCTTCCATTCTAAGCAAAAAATTGTTGGGTCTTGAGGTGCCATCATATACTGGGTGTTCTCTGACTTCAGTCCCAACCCCTCTAGTTGCTATGACAATTGTGCATCTCCTTGATAATTTTTCATACGAGCCTTGCTGCCAATTGTCAAATGCTAGTTCTGAATCTTCGTCCACTTACTGTATACTCCTCCAACTTACTGATCCATCAGCGGTAGGATTTATGTAATTATCTCTTGTCCTAGCTATTAGTATACAACTGATCCAAGTCTTCTCCCTCCATATTATTTTCTGTTGTCCCTGTATATTTGGGTCCTACATATGGATCCAAGGGTTGAACTACCTTGATTCCATCAGCCTCAAAGGCCATGGTGTCTTTCTTTAAGTCAATTACTACATATTTGTTGTAGGCCCAATCAATGACAAGTAGTGCATGGTAAGGGTCCTTATCCCCCATGATTTCAATCACTTCAAAGTCATCTACGATATTCACTCCTGCAACATCTATTTCCACACTCTCCAGTCTTCCTATTGGGAAATTACAATATTGGTTTTCCATTCTTAGCTGAATTGGGGAATATGTTAGCCTAGGTTTTCCTAAGGCTTCCCAGGTCTTCTTAGGTAGAATATTCACATTGGATCCTAGATCCAACATGACATCCTTAATCTCAAATTTGTCTAAATGGGCTACTAGTATGAATTCTTTTCCAGTTCGTAATTTTCTTCTCTGCACTCTCCGAGTACTCTTCTCAGGAATATTATCCCTTATTCCTGCTTCTATGGGTTCTTCATTCCCGAAAACTAGGTATAGTGCATTGCACTACTTCTCTGTTAATTGATCATTCTTGAGAATGTTAGAAAACAATTGAAACCAAAGGTCGACTACATTTTGAGGTTGCCGAGGTTGTCTTGGTGTGACTACAGGGTTTCTGGGTACAGGGGGTGAAGTAGGGACTTGCACAATCCTAGGGTAAACAATAAGATGTGGGGGTTTCTCTCGCATTTTAGGGATAGGAATATTATGAAATATTTCTATGGCATCTTTAAAGAACAACTTCTATTTTAGAGGGTCATAGTTGTCTTCTTTAGGTTCTACTTTCTGGATCTGGGGTAGAGTATCAACATCAGCTCCTATCTTTTCTCCTCCTCGAGTAATGATATTGAGGTTGGTAAATTGTCCCTTAATAACTCTCTTGATTTTTGAACTGATGAGGTTAGTTCCTCACTGTTATACCCTATATTCCCATTTTGTAATTAATTCTGGGTAGTCTTCAATTCCGTACCCATTGGTTCTACAGTGAGAGAACCATGGCTGCCTTAGATGAGGACAGTCTCTAGCCATGTGGCCTTGCTCATCACAGTTATAGCATCTGCTTGGCCCTCTTCCCCTAGTTCTTCCTCCTCTGAAGTCTCCTCTGGCTCCACCTCCTCGACCTCTTCCCAGTCCCTGAGGGTTTTCATTCACCCTGAATTTCTTTTGGTCCAACCTATCTGCAAGTGCATCCAACGCTCTACATTGATTGGTAGTATGTGTGGTATATGTGTGGAATTGAAAGTGTATTGTATTTGGTACTGTCGAATATTTCTGCATAATGGGGCACTGTCTCGTCCCATGCCCATGGATTCAAAAGATGTCATAGTACTCAACTGCTGGTGCTACTTGGCTCCCAGGAAAAACATGATATGGGGTGGGGTTATGGAATGTTAAGTTCGCAGACACTTGCACAACTCCTCCCATGTGTCTTGGTGAGGGTCCCATCGCATTTTGAGGAGGTCCCATTCCTCTCATTCGTGGACATTAGTTCACCAAATGTCCTTCTGTATAACATCCGGTGCACCATACCTATGGTCGTCCTGGTCTAGGTATTGTCGGTTCTTGAATTTTTTCTGTAAGCGCTGATATTTTCCCTTTTAGTTGTGCAAAGTTTGCATCTGTTGAGGTTCTGGTCACTCTCAAGCTCCTAGGATATCCCACCATGCATTAAATCTTCATCAATTGTTCCAATGCATCTGTCAAAGTGGTTATCCGCTGTTGCGTTAACGGAATCTGAGTCAAAGGTAGAAGTCCCTTAATGTACCATTCCATTTGATGTTCCTCATGGATTGGATGTGATAACCTCCCTATATCATCTTTAAAGTTTTGGTTATACTCCTAGGCCAATTCAAATTCCCTTTGTTGAATCTCGTGCAACTCTGACAGAGCCTGTTATTCTGACCGAGGTAGTTTAAACTCTGTTATGAACTGGGTCCGTACCTGGCTAAGTGTGAATGCTTGACATTGCATTCCTGGCACTCTTGGTTCAATGATCTTCATGTACCATTTGAGAGAGAGACCTCTCAAGGTAATCTGTAACTCAACCAACTTATTCACATATGGAGTCCCTCTGGATCTATAGATTGCTTCACACAATAACCAGTGTTGCTCAACATATTCATCTCCCTTACCCAAAAATTATGGGTATCGGGAAATCGAACCTTCCACATGACCAACCATTACTGATATTGGTTCTCGTATCAAAATGAAACCTAACGGTCCTTCTTGCGATCTACTAGGGGATCCCAATATGCTCCCTATACTCGTAGTTCCTTGCTATGACTGACTGACTAATTGTACTGGAACAAAACTAGCATGACAAGGTAGTATCAAACTTACCACTTGTATAGAAGACACTTGGGGTATGGGTGATTCGGGGTTGGTGCCACTGACTTCAGGGTGGTTTTATTTGATCTGGGGGGTCTTGTTTCCTTCCACTAGAGCGGTCTCTTCAGTAGGGTTCCCGATCTCTCCTATTCTCGATCTTTCTTCTTCAAGATTCATGCCGATTTCCTCCTCTCTTACATCTACACTTTCTCCTTCTCATCCAACCTCTTGGGGAATTCTTTCTTTCTACTCTTCTCTCTCACTTAATCTTTGAATGGCTAGTATTTCCTATCTTCTCATCTTCCACAACTCTTCCATCTATCTTTCCTCTACTTCTCCTAGTCTGACTTCTTTCTGCAACTTATCAGACTGTCTTGTTGCTTTCTTGATCTTACCACGCCACCACTTCTCAACTATGGAGGCTCTTTTCAAGGTTATCTCATCTCTTGATTCCATTTCTTGTTGTTCCCCCCCCCATTTGTCAAAGAACTCTTCCCCTCTCTCAGGCCATGACTCTACCCCAGCCTCACCCTACCCCAAGAAAGGGTGTTTACACTACCATCTCAGTCGGGGACATAGTCAGCATCACCTCGTCCATCAAGAAAAAATTAATCCAGAGGGGGATTTCTCTCAACAGTATTCCCCTTACGTCTTTCTTGAAATTCACCTCTGCTCACGAAAAATATGGGTGGTTCTTAGCTGTAAACTCGATAATGTATCCTTCTAATGTGGTATTGACCTAGAAATCAATCGCTTGCGTGACTAGAAAATCCAGCTGATGAAGTGCTGCAATATTTTATGTGTCCCAAGTACAGATCCTCTTGACTCGTTCTTGGAACTCTAGAGATTCTTGGAGCCTATTTACCCAGTGGAAATGTTCTTCTAGGAACTTAAACCAGAATATCTCGTACTGGTTACTTGATTTTTTTGAGTAAAAGACTACTTCACGAGTATATTTCACATATTTTCTCCTCATCTCCTCTTATTTCCATATGAAGGCATCGTAGTTTCATTCCCACCATTGGTCAATATTAGATCTATGAATCCACAAAATCATCCTCCCTACAGGTTCCCTTTTGACATAGGTCCCATAAATGGAACCTTTTTGTTGGCGCAAGTTTGATTAGACCAAGGTCCTTCTCAGGTTACCAACAAAAGGTAACGAGTAGTCTAGAGCACTGGAATTTTCATCTCCTCCGAAGAGAAGAAGTCTCACCTGAAGCGCTATTGAGACAAATAGATAAGGAAGGGAAAGGAAAATACTTAGGAGGATTCACATAACCTTCAGGATTCATCCTAATCTTGCACAAGACATCTAACTATCAAATAGATCTAAACTCATGTGTGTAAGAACCGAACCTACTTATGTTACAAAAAATCATTTAAACACCGAGCCATCATGTGGAAATTATAAACCATAAAGAAGTATTATAATGCATGAGTAAAACACAAGAAGACACAACATATTTTGAAAATTTAGATCCTTCTGCATATTATCGTCAAAATCTTTCTTCCTTTATGTTAGCACTCCGTAATTTCTCAGGCTGAGGGAGAAATTGACAGAGGTAACCAAAAAAACACTTGGATTCAAGGATTTATCCCTCCAAGACTCAAAGAGGGATCTCTCTATATGTTTTAACTTTGTTTGGATTGGCTATTAGGCTAGTTATGAGGATAAAAGGTTTGTTTTTTGAGTTTTTGGTTGAGACAACAAAAGAGGGCCATTGGGAAAAGTGGAGTCAAAAAAGGTTAAAGGTGATCAAATGAAGGAATAACTGAGATCATATGTAACAAGGCAAGGTAGTCATGTTAGTGGATCCTTGTAGTTTGTGATATGAGAGAGGAGGATAGATTAGGGTTCAATTCAAATGCAGAGCATTGCTACCTAAATTCTACATTCAAACTTCAAAAGAAAACATACATATTGTTTTAAGCCAGAACAGGGTGTTTGAAACAAATCCTGAACATAATATTATCATAAACAATAAAGAAAGAAACAACATGTGAAACTAGAGAAAAATAGGTTACATCAAGAAGAACGTCACCACATAACTATGACACAGGAATCTTGAAGCATTATGTATTTGTATTCATAAAAGAGGGTCACTTACAACCTCCTGAACATATTTACAATAGATGGTGATCTTTCAATACCATCCTTCCTTCCAGGTCCAACCCCTATGTTATATTGTATTCTATCTTTTATAGTATCTCAATACATTCAAATCCTACAAAGTAGGGGATTAGATCCCTTCCTGTACTATTTCTAGATATTTCTAAAACTACCTAATTAATGATCTTACCCAAAATAGAGATTTGATCTCCTTTCAAAATCATATCATATATCTTGAGTTTATTACAATATATTCGATTTTTACCACTGGAAGGGTAAAAATAGCAATAACTTCCTACTTACTACTATCCTCAAACTGGGGGAAAATACAACAAAATCAAAGGAATAGGTTATGCTTTGAATTTCTTTAAAAACCAAAAATAATTTGATCTGAACTTGACAACAACATATTGAGGGCGAGTCATAACTAGAAAATTGTTCTGGAAGCCTTTGAGATCATTGAGGATTCCATTTTCCTTGATTTGAGGATATTTTTGTGCTTTCTGTTCATAACAGAACTTTCAAAACTAATGAGGTCAAAACAGAGTATATTTAGCTGTCGATTTTATGGGAATGATTTTCGGTAGGTAATTATGAACTTTGAAACTAACTTTAGTTGGCGAAACCGGTAACTTCTCCCGAACTAGTAAAAAATTATTTAGTTCCATCCTTAACCCTGCTTCATCAATCATAATCACCTCATCTCATATCAAGGGAAACGTCAACTAGATTATCAAGCCTAAGGTGAGTTGTGGGTTTTAGCTTTTTGTGGACAAGCTTGAACCTCAAAACCTTGTTCACGTTCTATAGTCTGTTGTTCTTTTGGAAGAGCTTCTTGTTCTTGTGTTTTAAAGTCTCATATTTAATGGCCAACTGATCTAATGCAGAACCAATTTTGAGGGATTACTTCCTCAGAGTATCATTCTCTCTTTTCAGATGTCTTTCTAGAACCTTTAACTCAACAAGTTCTTCTTTCATTTTATTAAGCCTAGGTTTTTTGTTAACTCTTTTATTTGATGATGTTCCAAGTATTCCCTCTTCTGAAGTTTCCATTTCTACAACTAATGTCTGAGTTTCCATTTCTACAGCTAGTGGCTCTGAATCTGAATCTAAATATGGCAGATTGAGGACATTTGTTGTTGTAGCATTTCCTTGATCCTCTGTATGCTTCCCAAATTCTAGCTTCCTATTTGTTTTCTTTGAATTTTATGGGGAAACTTGTGTTGCAATTTCTACATGTGACAGTGCTCTCCTCTTTATTTTTCTTGTTCTTCGAGAAGTTAATTGTTGGGAGGAAGTTTCTCCTTTATTTGGTTGAACTTCTTGTCCAAATTCTCCCAAAAAAAAAATATAATCCCAAGTCTTATTCCTCCTGCTGAGCTCCTCTAAAACTATCAGTTTGATCATCCCATGATGAAATAGACTGTTGCTATCTTTCTGAGGCTTGGCCTGAACTTTGGAATCCATCTTGGTAAGACTCTTAAGAAGGTAAAAGCGAATTTTCAGAGGTTGCTTACCAGTGAAATGAAGGAGAAGTTTGAAGTGGTAGAGCATGGTCCTTCCATATCTCCCCTCACAAGTGATGTAAACCTGAATCATTTTTAACAATGTTTTCCATTTCTCCTCCAAGTAGCTCCTGGGAATATCCTTTTTACATTTCATATTTTGGTGATCTTCTTTGAGGAATGATATGAAATCAATTTCATTGATTGAGGTGGTCTTAAACCACCTTTCTCCTTGACCAAGCATCTATGGGGCTGCTGTTACACTGGATTCATCTATCTACATCACAATAGGCCCAAGTTGAACATTAAATCCATCAAATATTTTGGCAAATGCCTTCATCATACCCTGATGGTACCCCTGGAGATTCTGAAAGAACTTGTGACATCCAACATATTTGAACAATTCACAGGCCTCTGGGTGTGCCTCAAGGTATGAAACATCTTACAATTCCTTCCTCAGAAAGGCACCTCCAGTTGAGATCTTCATCACCAGAACTGTTAATAATGTTTTAAAATTGGATTGATGACAGAGGATCTAGGGTATGTAAATGTGAGAGGTGGACTCAAATGAGAATGGAGACAGGATGACCGATGAGAGTCAAGAGTAGAGCGAGAGGATGAAAGCTTTGGTCGACCGTGGGCAGATTTAACATGACCTCAAACATACAATCGACTAGTTCAATGAATGGGAAGGATCATTACCGTTTTTTCAATATCAATTGAATTGTGTGGGAATGATCTAGGGTTATTATCACTTGATTAGACAAGGGATAAACAAATCATAATCCCTTTTGAAAATTGGACGAATGATAACCGAAAATGGTTTTGGAAGCATATCAACAAATCATGACTTGTGTACAATCATCGATATGGGAGTGATAAGACCCTTTTTAAACCCTTGAGATATTCATTGCTTTTGGAATCTTATGACATGTGTGAAGAATTCGTTTATCTACCAAAAGTTTTAAGTTTTGGTAGCTAACGACTATAAGATTTTGACCTTTAGCTACCGAAAACCAAACTTTCTACCACACTTAGAATGTGAACCAAATTCATGAAATATATAACTATGACACTCTAAACCTTCAACAAAATCATGTGGATACATCATAATTCCAACTTACCATGTAACAACATTGGGTATACCATTGGAACATTCCCTTGAGCACCTTATCATGAAAGCATTTTCAACCTTATCAAAAAAATTCCAAACTAGATGACTGGAAAACAAATGAATATATTATAGGACCCTAACATATGCTCCAATTAGGAATGGAAACTTCTGAAAAGGTGTCAAGAATATCATATCTCCGGGTTCGTAAATTAGTGCCTCATCCATTGGGCTGATCCCACAACCTATTTCTTGATCTGTCTTGAAAACTCTATGAATGAAAACCAACTGGTCATCCACTCTGACTTTGACTAAATTCTTGAAGTGAAAAAGAAAATAAAATAATCCAGATTCTTGCCCAACAAGCTTATTTTCATACTGTAAATATGATAATTTAAAATATGTTTATCTGGTAAACTTATTTGTGCACATATAATCCTATTCTAACCTTTAGAATACTTGACCTTAGTCAATATGAAATATCCCATATAGCCAATCAAATATTGGATTTGATACCTTAATTCTTTCACTGTTTTTTACCAAACTCAGAATTGAATCTGTTAAGGGTACTTGGAAATGATTGTGAGCCTGTTCTTCATCATAGGGATATTG
>SNQJ01S0074728.1:56655-74150 GCA_010110895.2 Picea sitchensis | reverse complement strand
AGAGTAGGGGATCAGATCCCTTCCTGGACTGTTTCTAAATATTTCTAAAACTACCTAATTAATGATCTTACCCAAAATAGAGATTTGATCTCCTTTCAAAATCATATCATATATCTTGAGTTTATTACAATATATTCGATTTTTATCATTGAAAGGGTAAAAATAGCAATAACTGCCTACTAACTACTATCCTCAAACTGGGGGAAAATACAAAAAAATTCCAAGGAATAGGTTATTCTTTGACTTTCTTTAAAAACCAAAAATAATTCGATCTGAACTTGACAACAACATATTGAGGAAAAGTCATAACTAGAAAATCGTTTTGGAAGCCTTTGAGATCTTTGAGGAATCCATTTTCCTTGATTTGAGGAGATTTATGTTATTTCTGTTCATAACAGAACTTTCAGCAGGTAATGAGTTCAAAATAGAGTGTATTTAGCTGTCGATTTTCTGGGAATGCCTTTTGGTAGCTAATTATGGACTTTGAAACTGACTTTAGCTGGCGAAACCGGTAACTGCTCCCGAACTGGTAAAAAATGATTTAGTTCGATCCTTCACCCTACTTCATCAATCATAGTGACCTCATCTCATATCAAAGGAAGCTTCAACTAGAGTATCAAGCCTAAGGTGAGCTGTGGGTTTTAGCTTTTTGTGGACAAGCTTGAACCTCAAAACCTTGTTCATGTTCTACAGTTTTTTGTTCTATTTAAAGAGCTTCTTGTTCTTGTGTTTTACAGTCTCATATTTCATGGCCAACTGATCTAATGCAGAACTGATTTTGAGGGATGATTTCCTAAGAGTCTCATTCTCTCTTTTGAGATGTCTTTATAGAACCTTTAACACAACAAGTTCTTCTTTCAGTTTCTGAACCCTAGGTTTTTTGCTAACTCTTTTCTTTGATGATGTTCTAGGTATTGCTCTTCTGAAGTTTCCATTTCTACAACTAATGGTTGAGTTTCCATTTCTACAGCTAATGGCTCTGAATTTGAATCTGAATATGGTAGATTGAGGACATTTGTTGCTGTAGCTTTTCCTTGATACTCTGTATTCTTCCAAAATTCTATCTTCCTCTTTGTTTTCTTTGACTGCGATGGGGAAACTTGTGTTGTAATTGCTACAGGTGACAATGCTCTCCTCTTTCTTTTTCTTGTTCTTGGAGAAGTTAATTGCTGGGAGGAATTTTCTCCTTTCTTTGGTTGAACTTCTTGTCCAAATTATCCCTAAAACAGAAGATAATCCCGAGGCTTATTCCTCATGCTGAGCTCCTCTAAAACTATCAGTTTGACCAGCCCATGATGAAATAGACTGCTTCTAGCTTTCTGAGGCTTGGCCTGAACTTTGGAAGCCATGTTGGTAAGACTCTTAAGAAGGTAAAAGGGCATATTCAAAGGTTGCTTACCAGTGAAATGAAGGAACAGTATGAAGTGATAAAGAATGGTCCTTCCATATCTTCCCTCACATGTGATGTAAACCTGAATCATTTTTAACAATGTTTGCCATTTCTCCTCCAAGTAGCTCCTCGGAATATCCTTTTGACATTTCATATTTTGGTGTTCTTCTTTGAGGAATGATATGAAATCAATTTCCTTGATTGAGGTGGTCTTAAACCACATTTCTCCTTGACCAAGAATCTCTATAGCTTCTTTATGCAGACTCCCTTCTCTCCTAAGGGATGCGCAACCTCTCGGTCAAGGATCTTCAATTCTGAGCCAAATTGGTGTTATAACCCTAAATTGTACCAGACATGCATACCTGGCATCATGCCATCTTACTTGCTATCTTTTCTAATCCATCATTAAACAACTCTTCTAAAAAATCATTCTTTTAAAGATGTACGCTAGCCGCACCACTACAGCCCGCGTACACACGCTAGCTGCACAATTACTACTCGCGTACACACACTAGATACACCATTACAACCCGTGTATACTCACAAAAATGCATGAAAAATAAAAATTACAAAGGGATACATGCATTTGGGACGTTACCTAACCATTTGGCCGCCCATATCCAATCACCCAACCCTTACTATCTCTTTTGGCCTATAAAAGAAGGGGTTGGGGTCCCATTCCAGGGAGGAAGCATGAGAACAAAGAAGCTCTACCCATTTTAGTATTCCCCCTTTGCCCCAATATATTTTAGCCACATTGTGAGTCTAAGACATAATTCCCTTTTCCTCCATTGTGAACCCTTTCCATTCCCCTAGAGAGGACTGAAGAGGAGAAGGATACGTGGAAGCAGTTGGTGCATGGTGAAGAGGAGCCCGGACCAGGTTCGAGGAGCAGTCGCTGATCTCATTGTAAGTGAACTTTGTGATCCTAATAAAAGGAATACTTTTTATGTCCTGCCATATGATGTGTCCAAATCTTGATTTATGTTTTATTATGACATCTAACCCACTAATTTATGTTTTATTATGACATATCATTGTAAGAGTCATGGGGCTTATTCCTTCAAAAATATGAAAAAGGTTCCCTCGAAACGTAAGTAGTCCATCCTAGCTAAGGGCGGGTCCTGTTGGCCCTGCCGTAGTGAACAACAACATTTTCCAAATACTAGAAGAGTTGTACCTAGGTCCGTGGCACCCCAACTACATGAGGTTGCATCGATGGTGGCAAATCCTCGATCTCTTCCATGAGGACTGTGCGAGTGAGCGCGGTAAGGTTCCTCTCCACCCGTCTCAAAAATCTCTCAGCCTCTCCGGCTGGAGGTCCCCCTACTGCTGCTAGGCCACCAGCCGCAGCTGGTCCTAACTCTGGTTGAGGACACCGCCTGATCCTTGTGAAGTTTTCTAGATGCACTGGTCCCACATCTGTACATAACAGATACATAGTTGTCAGATACTCTGGTACATATAAAAAAAAATGATATATATACAAAGAAATAAAAATTAAATAAATTTGAAAAACAAACATACCCATCTCTCCTCGTTCCGCTCCGGGAGGTAAGGGCATATCAAGATCCCTGGAGAAGTCAATCCCGACATAAGGGTAGTCCTCTATAGTTGGAATTTGTCTAGACCACCAGTCGAAAAATTTGTCATCGAAGGCCTCAATGGTCCTCCCTCACCCTTGTCACGGCAACAACGCTGCCCATCTGCATAATGCTAGAGATAGGGCCACATTCTCTCGTACTGTCTCTCGAGGACTGAGACTGGGTACTCTCAAAGAAGAAGAATGAGCATAGAACAATCTAAAACCCAAAGTTCCTGTGTTCTTCATGCATGTCAGCATGGTTGTGCTCCAGTAAAAAAATTGTTCATTTAAGCACTGAACCGCACAATGCATGTGCGCCCAGGAGGCCTGATGTAAATCTGCAGATCCAATGATCCTCCCAATTAGTAGAACTATCACTTTCAGTGACGGGTTGCTGATCTTGTATATGGGCACCTGAGAACCTACTTTCTCAGTACCACCCTTGCAATGGAATCCAATCAACTCCTCATTGTTGTGAGGCCTCGAGGGTAAAGTACACAAGTTGACTAGAAATCCTCTCCTCAAGAGACTAGTCAAGAGGTAAATGTCTTCATTTGTTGGAGTCAACGACTGCTCCTCGAGCATAAATGCCTCAGCGTCAGGATGCCAGTTATCTATCAAAGATTTTCGTAACCTGGGTTGTTCCCTCATGAACGGATACTGGAAAACTTTTTACAACCCACATTGTGATATTACAACGATAGCATTAGGGTCTTGTGAGAACAAAAAATCAATGTCCTCATGCTCCCTCTCTCTCCAATGAACATACATCCTGCAAAATGACAAAGTCATGGGGAGTTAACTCTTGTTTTTTTTTTTTTCCACTTATTGGAGGGTATACGCGGGCTGCAGTAGATATAATCGCGTATGCATGCGTGCAAATTTTTCTATGCACATGGGAATACACATGTTTTCCTAAGACAACCCGCATACACGTAGGGCCTACCTCTTTAAAGGTCAGCGAAATAGAAATGTAGGAGGGGCTAGTTTGTACTTACTTGGTCCAAGCGGAAGTTTGTTTCGTCCACTGAAGCTCCCGAAATCAACTCTTTTGGAAAAGGGGTGTTTTTGGCTTCTTAGTCGATTTCTCAAATTACAATGGTGATAATGAGCTGTCAGCTTCTATTTATAGACTTTTTGGCCCCTTTTTGTCATTTTTTGGACCCTTTTGTCATTTTTTTTAGCCTGAAAATCATTTAGTATGCTTCTCGAGTCTCTTTTGGAATGTTATGATAAGTGTTACTTTGGGTATTGGGAAATTTTTTGGAGAGTTGGGTATTTTTAAAGGTCCTTTGGTAAAACTTCATTTTTCCAACTTGTTGCATCTAAGTTAGGATTCCACCTCCACTTTTTACATCTCGTTGTCTTTTTCTCTTTGCCATAGGATCGACGCCACCAAGTTGTGACATAGAACCATCATTGCTTCTTTAGAAGTGTAGTAATTTAGTGGTAGATCTTGCCTTTACATGGATGCCCTAGTTAGATCCTATTTTCTTTTGGCATCCATGACGTCATTAACGACTATAGGCTCGAGAGTCCTTGTTAGTCTTGTCTTGATTATGAGTTTGAGCCTCCTTTGCATGATTCGTAATCACTCTTGACCTCACCCTTGGGACTCCCAAAAAAATACGGGTCTTCTTTTAAGCTCTTTTTAGGCCCTCTAAACATGAAAATATTGTTGAGCAATATTGTTGCCCTTCACACTCACCAAACTAAAATTTGAAGGCACATTTGTCTGGCGGTAGTTTACCCCTTTTTCAGTCCAGATGGTTAATTGTACGAACAAAGGTATACTCTAGGAGCTTCGATTCGCTAGAAGAGTATTCTCAGGTATAATTTTAACCCTTTTTCGGGCCTGAGGGGCTAAGTTTACGAAAAAGGAACCCCCACAGAGTCCATAGTTAAGATCTTTTCAGACTCCCTAAAATTGAAAATATGGTTGAGTGACCTTGTTTCTTCACACTCGTTAAATTGGTCCAGAAGAACACCCTTCATAGAGTCCATAGTTAAGCTCTTTTCAGACTCCTTAAATATGAAAAGATTGTCGAGTGATATTGTCTTTGTCACACTCGTTAAAATGGTTTTGAATAGACGTATTTTTGGTGCTAGTTTACCCGTTTTTCGAATCGAATAGACTACCTTCGAAAAAGGTACCCCAATGGAGTCTCCTTTTATGATTTTTCAGACTCTCTAAAAATGAAAAATGTCAATCTTACCTTCCCTAGGCTCATTGAATCTACATTGAAGGACGTTATCATTGTGTCTTATTAATTGCATTTTCATTCCGACATCTTTTTTATAATGACGGCTCCATGTTGCTCTCAACTGAACCATATGAAGCATGCCTTATAACGCAAGCCTTGTATCACTTTTCCTTTGCATCTTGACACCTTGACCCCTGGAGGAATTTTCTCGAGTTTCCTTTTACTGCATGTCTCCTTGCTCTGAGCATCAGTGTGTTCCTTGTGCTTGGAACTAGTATGTCTGAGACATTCGTTCCTCCTTTGTAACGTATCATTCTTTTATTCTTTTTCAAGCTTTCCAAAATTATTTAAAAAGACAAAAAAATCAAATATACCCCAAAAAGAGGAAGGGAAAAGTATTTTCTTTTGTTAGAAACAAAATAAGTATCCCCTGGAAAAAGCACATCCTTCCATTTGTTCATCAAGCTCTGGGATTTAATGTGACCTTAGTAATTTGTTCTCGCTAAATAGATCTATGTCATCCTCCATTTGGTTATCCTTCCAAACATGTCGAGAGTTTGCGTTGCCTTTTGCATCGTGGACTTATGTCAATACCATGATTCCTAAGTCTCATCATTTGTCATGATTTTTTCCAAGGGAATTTTTACTAAATATGAGTCATCCCTTCTGCAGTTTGTCTCTTGTCCCCATGCCCAACTATCTTGAAAATCCAATCAAGTCCTTGTTCAAAATTCATGAAGTTCTCTTCCTAATTATCGAGATCCTCTTGTCTGTTCCTAATGAGCCTTCAAAGACCTTTGGGTAGTGAATTCATACACTCATATTACACTCCTACTTGATTTTTGAAGATCTTGAAGTTGTTGCTCGAGCTCTGAAGGCCTCATCTCCAACCATCAGGCATCATTGGCTTCTTGAAGATAGATACTATACATGTATATATTTTGATTTTTGAGATGTAGATCCACCGTGTATTTCTCGTTGCCTGCACTTTATACAATTATATGACATGGATCTGCAGTGTATTTGATTGGCAACCATGATTTTATTTCATCCTGAGCATGGGTATGCCCTCCTTGGTGAGGCAATTTTTTATTTTTGCAGATGGCACCTCCCGAACTCTGGTCCCTGCAATCACTTGCTTTGTATGTTGGTGAATATTTGTAATGTATTTCGGGCATCAGATGCTCTTCTAACCTCACACATTAGGGGGCATCTTTTATAACCCTAAATTGCACCAGAGATGCATACCTGGCATCAGGCCATCGTACTTTCTATCTTTGCCAAGCCATCATTGAACAAATCTTCTAAAAAACCATTCTTTTAAAGATGTACGCTAGCTGCACCACTACATCCCACGTACACACACTAGTTGCACCATTACTTCCTGCGTACACACGGTAGATGCACTGTTATAGCCCGTGTATACTCACAAAAATGCGTGAAAAATAAAAATTGCAAAGGGATACGGGCGTTTGGGATTTTACCTAACCATTTGACCACCCAAAACCAGTCACCCAACCGTTACTATCTCTTTTGGCCTATAAAATAAGGGGTTGGGGTCCCATTCCAGGGAGGAAGCATCAGAGCAAAGAAAATCTACCCATTTTAGTATTCCCCCTTTGCCCCAATATCTTGTAGCCACATTGTGAGTTTGAGCCAGAATTCCCTTTTCCTCGATTGTGAATCCTTGCCATTCCCCTAGAGAGGACTGAAGAGGAGAAGGATACGTGGAAGTAGTTGGTGCATGGTGAAGAGGATCCTGGACCAGGTTCAAGGAGCATTCACCGATCTCATTTTAAGTGAACTTTGTGATTCTAATAAAAGGAATACTTTTTCTATCTCGCCATATGATGTGTCCAAATCTTGATTTATGTTTTATTATGACATCTAACCCACTAATTCATATATGAAATGCATGTTTGTAGTTCTTTGTTTGTCTGTATATGAATGCAGGTCATCCTTGGGAGGAGACTTGTAGTCGAGGAGAAATCAAATGCAAAAGGATCGACACTGGACATGGGGTTTAAGGTAGAGTTATCAGATCTTTTTACCTGGTATTTCATGCATGAATGTGGGGTACATTCGGGGCAGTTATAAAAAATAGGATACTTTTAGATGGTTAGATCTACCTACATGTTGAATCCTAGTGTAGTCCATAGGGGGGTTTTCCTGCTATAAGCAATTGGCTCTCTGAGACCTTAATGGTCTCACTTACGAATTAACACAGGGCATTTTTGTCCTCTGGTGCAGGTTCTATGGCACCCACAACCTCCTTCTTCACACTGTTGAACTCACAAGTTTCAAGCACAAGCTCCTCTCCCATTAGCCCCTTCGCGCATGTGACCTTGGGCTATGTCCTCGCGTAAATGCATGATTGCGGGTGCACCCAAGAGTGGTTTGGGATCAACCCGATTTTCTCCCCGCAATTTACCTCCAGCTACCACGTACCCCTTTATTGATACCGTGGTTCCGATTGCAGCCCACCCTCGAAATTTTAACGTCCAAGAAATTTATGGACCTGTAGTCAAGCATGACAGTCGATCTCATGATATCGGGTGGATCCTATCAATCAACGATTCAGATCCATCTCCCTTTCTTTCTTTCCTCTGGATCATTCCTTCCTAGATCTACATGATCTGTTGATGCGTGCCACCCTTCAAATCAACGGTCGAGATCGATTTCTCCTTTCAGGCTTCGGGAGTTTCAATTCTCAAACCTTTTTTTCTCCACAATGCTTCCACCCAGATCTCACGATCTATTGACGCGTGTCTCTGGTAGATCGACAGTTATGATTTCTTCGAGTCTTCAAACTTCAAAGAACTCAACTTTCAAGACTTTTCCGAAATGATTTTATCTGAAGCTTGCGATCTATTGATGCGTGTCTTCTATAGATCGATGACTAAGAGTGCTTCGGGTCTTTGAGCTTTGAAAAACTCAACCCTCAACTTTCACCTTCCTTTGAAGTGTGTGGATTTCTGTTGCATGTCCTATGAATCAGATGACTGAGATTCACTTTGTATTTTCGAGGTTCGGAAATCTCAATTCTCAAACTTCTCCTTGCTCTTTTTTTTCTCGGAGCATTTTATCCGAAACACACGATCGATTGACATGTGTTCTCCTAGAGATTGACGGTCCCCATCTACTTCGGCTATTTGGACTGTCGATGTCTCAACACCCCACCTTCGCTTCCTCCTGAAACTCACGATATGTTGCTATGCGACACTCTGAATCTAACGTTATATCCATTCAAAAGTAAATGGCTACAGTTATGATCAAAACAACAACTAAAAATTCAGAAATTTCCTATTAACTCGCAACATCCTCCTTTGGACGTACAAAACCTCTATTTATCTGAGAGGGTTCTTAGGGTCCCCCCCGACTACTCGTCTACTTGAAAAAATAAAATAAATGATACCTTAGTTTAGTTACATTGAAGACTAGGAAAGAAAACTCCCAGATCACTCATGATCATTCATATTCCAAGTGTTTGATCTTCTTTTGTTTTTCAATCAGCTCCAAAATATTCACAGTAAACACCAGTGTTTAAGATTCCGAAATGATTCCATGGTGTTGAGTTGTCTTGCCACGTGTGCTCACTAACGATGCTCCTGCATCATACTCCCCTGGACAAAAACTCATGGACTCCTGTCCAAGAGCTCCTGCATCGACTTTCCATGCTTCTGGATATCAGCTTCATTTTTCCAACAGGCATATTCTATTGGGTGTCCCTTCCACTTGACCAAATATTCAAAATAGGTCTTCCTCTTGGTCTTTTTTCCAATCCTATGATCAAAGATCTTCTCCATCTGTGGTTTTTCTGCTATAGGCATTTGTTTCTCCCACTGAATCTTCTCTTGATATTCTGATCCCTCTGTGTCATCTTCCATGTAAGGATACAGGTCTAAAATGTTGAATATGGGTGATATACCCACATCATCTGGTAGCTCAATCTCATAGGTGTTTTCATCAAACTTCCTTAAGATCTTACCTGGCCCTATCTTCTTCATCTTTAATTTGTTATATGTTCTCCTAGGGAACCTTTCTTTCTTGAGATGTTCCAGAACCTAATCTCTGACTTCAACTTGAAGCTCTCGACAATGTTGATCAACTCTGTGCTTGTACTCTTGGCCAGATCTCTACAACTATCCTCTAATCTAGCTATGGAGCTTCTGCATTTCTACAACAAAATATTCTGCTCCAACACTTTTGATCTCACTCTTCTCCAAAACTCTCAACTCAGATACTCCCCTGGGTTTCATTCCATATAGTATTTGGAATGGGATCTTTTTCCAGTGCTCCTATTGGGTGAGTCATTGTATGCAAATTCTTCTTGTGGCAAAATTTGATCCCACTGATTATGATGCTCAGTGACCGACCTCCTCAACAAGTTTCCCAAAATTCTATTTTCCACTTCAGTCTGTCCATCTGTCTAAGGGTGATAAGCTGAGTTGAAGGACAAATCTATCCTGAACTTCTTCCACAGTTTTATCCAGAAATGACCAACAAATTTAGTGTCTCTGTCTGAAACAATGCTCTTGGGTAGTCCACGAAGTCTCACAACTTCCTTGAAAACAAAAATTGCAACATATGTTGCATCACTAGTCTTCTGGCATGGGATAAAGTGTGCCATCTTTGAAAATCTATCCACCACCACAAATATGGAATCACATCCTCTTTGCACTCTTGGTAGTCCCAACAAAAAATCCATGCTTATTTCATTCCAAGGTCTCTCTGGTATTGGCGATGGTTGATACTATCTAGTGTTCTGTCTTTTACCCTTTGCATGTTGGCATATTCTACATTTGTTCACAAATTTTATCACTTTTGTTCTCATACCTTGCCAATAGTGTGGACTGATCAACTGTGAAAATGTTTTATCATGGCCGAAATGTCCAGCCAATCCTCCATTATGCTTTTCCTTCAAAAGGTTATCCCTCATTGAACATTTTGGTATGCACAATTGATTACCCTTGAACATCAATCCCTCTTGAATCATATACTATGTCCACTAGCTCCTGTCTCTCAACACAGGATTTTCACATNATCCTCCATTATGCTTTTCCTTCAAAAGGTTATCCCTCATTGAACATTTTGGTATGCACAATTGATTACCCTTGAACATCAATCCCTCTTGAATCATATACTATGTCCACTAGCTCCTGTCTCTCAACACAGGATTTTCACATTCTTTGTATGCTTCCTTGAAATCTGGATCATCACAATACACATCCTTCAGGTGTTCAAACCCCAAGGTCTTCACCTGAAACCCCTGCAAAATCAAACTGATCCTGCTTAATGCATCAACAACTTTGTTAGCATCCCAAACAAAATGTTTTATGACAAAAGTAAAATTCTGCATAAACTCAATCCACTTTGCATGCCTTTGATTCAATTTTTCCTATCTAGTTATGAATTGTAAAGCTTGGTTGTCACTATACAAGAAAAATTCTTATGGAACAAGGTAGTGCCTCCATTTCTTCCGGGCTTGAATTATGTCATAAAACTCCTTATCATATGTGTATTATTTTCTCTTAGTCTCATTCAACTTCTCACTGAAATAGGCAACATGCCTATTATCCTGGCTCAAAACCGCTCCAATTGCAACTCCACTTGCATCACATCTCACTTGAAATGTCTTTCCAAAATTTGGTAAGACCAAAATTGGTCGTTCTGTTATTTTCTCCTTCAGTATATTGAAGCTCCTCTCAGCCTCCTCTGTCCATTTAAAATACTTTTGCCTCTTGTTTACTGTATCCATCAATGGTGCGCAAATCCCATTGAAATCTCTGATGAACTTCCTATAGAAACTTGGTAATCCATGGAAACTTCTTACCTCAAACATACTCCTTGGTGATGGCCATTCATTGATTGCTTTCACCTTCTTTGGATCCATCTTCAGTTCATTTGAAGAGATCACAAAACCCAATTAAATGAGCCATGTCTTCATAAAAGAGGACTTCTTCATGTTTATCAACAACTTCTCCTGCTGTAGTCTTCTCATCACTAGTGTTAGGTGTCTCAAATGCTCCTCTTTAGTCCTGATAAAGACCAATATATCATCCACATATAAAACCACAAACTTGCTAATGAAATATTTTAGTATTTCATTCATTGACCTCATAAAAGTACTTGGGGCATTTGTTAATCCAAATGGCATAAAAAGCCACTCATACAAATCTTAATTTGTCTTAAAAGATGTCTTCCACTCATCACCTTCTCTCATTATTATCTGGTGATATCCACTTTTCAATTCGATCTTAGAAAATAAATTTGCTCCACTTAAACAGTCCATTAAATAATCCATTCTTTGCGAAGGGAATCTATACCTGATGGTGATCTTGTTAATGGCTCTTGAGTCTATACACATTATCGATCGTCCATCCTTATTTGGACTCAAAACAGTTGGCACTACATATGGACTCAAGATATCTCTGACCAAACCCTTGTTTAACAATTCCTGGACTTGGTTCTTTACCTCCTCATTCTCTTGAGGTGTCAGTCTGTATGCTACTTTGTTTGGAAAACTTGCTCCTAGTATCAAATAAATATGATGGTTGATACTTTTGATGGGTGGCAGTGAGTTAGGCAGCTCATCCACCACTATGTCAGCAAAATTGTCCAACAATTCCTGAACTTCTTTAGGTAAATCATCCATCGAAGTACTTGTAAGGATAACTCTGGATTTCCTCACCAAAACAAACTTCATCTCCTGTTCTTTCTTAACTTCTTTCAATATTTCCTTCCCTCTCATGAGAAGTATGCTTGTGCTGGCTTCCTCTTTCACTTTCTTCTCTTCTATTGGTAGCAACATGTGTGTCCTACCATTCTTCTCCAAGGTGTATGTATTCTTCCTCCCATCATGAATGACATTCCTATCAAACTTCCATGGTCTTCGCAATAAGATATGACATACATCCATGAGAATTACATCACATAGAATTTCATCTCTATATCATCCTATCTTAAATTCAACAAGGCATTATTTAGTAACCATTACCTGGTGTCCTTTTTGCAACCATGAGACTTTGTATGGATTCGGATGTGCAGTTGTCTCCAGATCCAATTTATCCACCATATCTGTGGATACTAAGTTATCAGTGCTCCCATTGTCAATTATCACCTTGCATACTCTGTCTTTAGTCTTGCAAGTTGTCCTGAATAAACTATTCCTCTGCATTAGATTTTCAACTTCTACCTCTGGTTTTAAGAGAACCTTTCTCAACATCAGGGATGTTCCATCCTTTTCTCCTTCTACTTCAACATTCCTTCTTTGTGATTTTGAATGTGACCTTCACCTCCTCCTTCTTTATTTTTATCGGGACATTCCCAAGACATGTGCCTTGTCTTTCCACAAGCATAACACCTTACTTCTCCTCCTCTTCTTCTTAATCTTCCTCTAGAAGAACTTATTCCACCACTCTATCTTCCTTGGGAACTTCCTCCTCTTTTCGAGTGACTCTGTGGTTTCCTAGTATCATTTTTGGATTTATGTACCTTGTCATGGAAAACTCCCTTGCCTTTGTTCAGGGTCGGGCTCCTACCTCTTCCTCATTGGCTTTGTTTTCTGGCCAACTTCTCCTCTGCCTTCAGTGCAAACTGATAAGCATCCTCCACTGTCCTCACTGACATCATGCCGATCTCATCCTGAATTTCATACTACCTGGCAACGTTTTCTTCATATTTCTCTCTTTGTCCATTTATGATGTTTAGATTTTAGAACTCCTCTATGTACTCTTTATCTATCATACCCTTCTATCTCAGGTTCTATAGCTTCCTGAATAGATTGAAGCAATAATCTTTGGGCATGAATTTAGCCTTCAACTTGGCTACCATTCTGTCCCAATTCTTTATATTTTGTTTTCCCTTGCTTCTCCTCTCAACCTGTCATTCATCCCACCACAGTGTTGCATGTCCTTTTAGCTCGGTGACAACATGTCACACCCTTTTCTCCTCATTGACATCTTCATAGTCGAAATATTTCTCCATGGATCTTATCCAATCCAACAACTCTTCAGCATCCAAATTGCCTTCATACATTGGGACCTCTATCTTGGCTCTAGCTCCCAATCTAACAATTTCTCTCAGCAAGCGTTCTTTGACAACATTTTCCCCTGCAGCCTCTTCAACTTCTACTTCTTCACTCTCTGCATCGTTGATGTCTCCAGCATTGAGTGCTCTCCTCTGCACTGCCTCCATCACCTCTAATATTGCACGAAGCTCTTGCATTTCTCTTTCTACAACACGCTTGGATAAAGGTGGCTCCACTTGTCTCCTCGGTGGCATTGTGTTGACTGTATCTCACACACAGAGTACACCTTCTAGCTCCTTTGTCTCCCCTCCTTTTCCTATTGTCTGCAAGCAAAAATTTACCTCTGATACAACTTGATGTAGACCCCCTTCTCTCCTAAGGGCTGCATGACCTCATGGTCAAGGATCTTCAATTCCGAGCTGAATTGGCTCTTTGTGACATTAATGGTATCAATTACAAATTAACATAGGCCTGTTTTGTCCTCTGGTGCACGTTCTATGGCACCCACGACTTCTTTCTTCACATTTATGAATTCATAGGTTTCAGGCGCAAGCTCCTCTCCCATTAGCCCCTTCTTGCATGTGACCTCAGGATATGTCCTTGCATAAATGCACGATTGCAGGAACGCCCAAGAGTGGTTTGGGATCAATCTGCTTTTCTCCCCACAATTTACCTCTAGCTTCCATGTACCCCTTTGCCGATACCGTGGTTCCGATTGCGGACCACCCTCGAAATTTTAACATCCGAGCACTTTCTGGCCCCGCAATCAATCCTGACCGTCGATCTCATGATCTCAGATGGATCCTCTTGATCAATGGTTCAGATCCATCTCCCTTTATTCCTTTCTTCATGATCACACCTTCCTAGATCTTTACAATCTGTCGACGTGTGCCCCCTTCAAATCAACGGTCGAGATCGATTTCACCTTTCGGGCTTTGGGAGTTTTAATTCTCAAACCTTTTTTTCTCTGCAATGATTCCACCCAGAGCTCGTGATCTATTGATGTGTGTCTCTCATAGATAAATGACTATGATTTCTTCGGGTTGTCAGACTTCAGAGAACTCAACTTTCAAGTCTTTTCCGAAATTCTTTTATTTGAAGCTTGCAATCTATTGACGCGTGTCTCTTGCAGATCGATGGTTGCGAATGATTTAGGTCTTCGGGCTTTGGAAAAATCAACCCTCAACTTTCACCTTCCTTCTAAGTGTGTGAATTTCTATCTCATGTCCTCTGAATTAGATGGCTGAGATTCACTTCGGATTTCCAGGGTTCGAAAATATCAATTCTCAAACTTCTCCTTGCTCGTTTTTTTTTCTTCGAGCGTTTTATTCGGAACACATGATCGGTTGACACGTGTCCTCCTATAGATCAATGGTCCTTAGGTACCTCGATTATTTCGACTGTGGGAGTCTCATTACCCCACCTTCTCTTCCTCCCAAAACTCACTATCTGTTGCCATGCATCGCTCTGAATCCGACGTTAAGGATTCACTTTGTATTTCAGGGGTTTCAATTCTCAACTGAAATCCTAGAAGTGAGATTTTCCAGAGTGTCAGATATCCTGACACATACTCCCCCTGATGACCAACGTTCATGATTTAATTCAGCGATTTCACTTCCTCCTCATCCAAAATCTTCCAAAATTGTGGATCTCACACCACCTATCCCGCTTGACGATGGACGATTCTTAGTCACTTCGGGACTTTGGAACTTTTGTAGTCCGCTCTACTCTGTACTTCAAGAAACTTAAATATCATGCATCTTTCCTAGATCCAACGATCTAGAATGCTCTCCACTCCCTCCTTGATGGATCTTAGCCTATGATTCGGGAAACCTTCAAAATTCTTACTTTCTTTGAAGATATTTCCCGCTATCTCTCCTGAGATTTCTCACCTTCTACTCCTTTGACTTCTTAAATAGACACTTCAACACTTAGTCTAATTTTGGATCTGTGCACTCCTTGCAACTAATTCTTACACAATGTTTGGGTTCTTGTAGGAGACTGTGCATGCCTAACAACAGTCACTTTGCACTCCTTGCAAAGGGAAAGTTTTGTGCTATCTCTTCTAAGCTTCAGAATCGAAATAGATTTCATCAACGAACTCCTTGTGGACTGTGTGCACACCTTGCATAGACTCAATCGAAGAGATACAATTGAAATTACGAAAACATCTCACAATTTCATATATTCGTAATGAAATTCCTTCATTCATGAAAACAACAATAATAGGGAATTGCAAACAATAACAACACCATGCATTTCATCAATTTTCCTTTGTTATATCCATTCAAAAGTAAATGGCTACAGTTATGATAAAAAAAAAAAAAAAATTTAGAAATTTCCTACTAACTCACATCAGCCTCATTAGGGCGTACAAAACCTCTATTTATCTCAGAGGATTATTAGGGTTCCCCCCAACTACTCTTCTAATAAAAAACAAAACCTAACTGCTACTTTAGTTCAGTTACATTCAAGACTAGGAGTGAAAACTCCCAGATCACTTGTGATCATTTAGCTTCCAAGAGTTTGATCTTCTTCCATTTTTCAATCAGCTCCAAAAGATTCACAGTAAACACCAACGTTTAAGATTCTAAAATTATTCCAAGGTGTTGAGTTGTCCTACCACACATGCTCACTGACGATGCTCCTGCTCACTGCTGCTACACTGGCTTCATCTATCTGCATCACAACAAGCCCAAGATTAACTTTAAATCCATCAAAGATTTTGGAAAATGCCTCTATGATATCCTGATGGTACCCGTGGAGCTTTTTTCAGAACTTGTGACATCCAACATCTTTGAACAATTCGTAGGCCTCTAGGTGTGCCTCAAGGTATGAAACATCCTACAATTCCTTCCTCAGAAAGGAAACTCTAGTTGAGATCTTCATCACCATAACTTTTAATAATGCTTTAAAGTTGGATTGATGACAAAGGATCTAGGGTATGTAAAGGAGAGAGGTGGAATCAAATGATCATGGATGTGGGATGAACGATGAGAGTCAAGAGTAGAGCGAGAGGATGAAAGATTTGGTCGAACGTGGGCAGATTTAACATGACCTCAAATAGACAATCGATTGGTTCAATGAATGGGAAGGATCATGACCATTTTTTCAGGATCAATTGAATTGTGTGGGAACGATCTAGGGTCATGATCACTTGATTGTACAAGGGATAAGCAAATCATAATCCCTTTTGAAAATCAGACGAATGATAACCGAAAACGGTTTTGGCAGCATATCAACAAATCACGACTTGTGTACAATCGCCGATATGGGAGTGATAAGACCCTTTTTAAACCCTTGATATATTCATTGCTTTTGGCATATTATGACATGTGTGAATAATTTGTTTAGCTATAGAAAGTTTTAACTTTTGGTAGCTAACGGCTATAAGATTTTGACCTTTAGCTACCGAATATCAAACTTTCTGCCACACTTGTCTCTCACAAAGTGATATTGAATATCAATATGCTTTGTCTTTGAATGATAAGTCAAGTTCTTCGCCAAAAAAATTGCACTCTAACTGACACAATCTATCCTTACAGCTTGTTGTACCATCCCAATACCTGAACACAATCTTTATAACCATACTGCTCTCTTACTTGCATGAGTGGCTTCCATGTATTCAACTATTGTAGTTGAAAGTGCCACTACAACTTGTCTTTTGTTCATCCAATTGATTTCTCCTCCAAACAAGTTAAACACATACCCTCTTATAGATATCCTATGATCCATATCTCCATCCCAGTCTGCATCCACAAAGCCATGTATGTCCAACACTCTATCCAATCCTGGTCTTCCTTGGTAGCACAATCCATAGCTAGAAATGCCATGCATATACCTAAAAAACCTTTTTACTATTGTCCAATTCTCCTTCCCTGGTTTTGACATATACCTGCTCAAAAATCCCACTGCATGTGCAATGTCCAGTCTAGTACAGACCATTGCATACATCAAACTACCAACTGCACTCGCATATGGACCATGAGACCTATCCTCCTCCTCTTCCTATGTCTTTGGACATTGATCCGTAGATAATTTTACACCAACAGGAATAGAAACATTGACTGATTTCATTCCTGCATATTAATTCTCTGCAATATTGTCTTGACATATTTTCTCTGATTTAACCAAAGTTTCTTCTTTTTCCGACCTCTTTTAATTTCCATGCCCAAAATGAAATTTGAAGCACCAATATCCTTCATGTCAAATTTAGAGGACAAATGAGTTTTCACATCCTGGATAATCTCCTTGTTGTTTCCTATTAGCAACATGTCATCCACATAC
>SNQJ01S0074728.1:37262-49774 GCA_010110895.2 Picea sitchensis | reverse complement strand
TGGCCCCGAAAGTTAAAACTGCTAAAAATAGTAAATTGTCAAAATTGTCAGAAAACTGTTTTGAGCCAGTTGGAAAAGGTGGGTGGCCACCGATATCCATCTGGATAAGTCCTAGTCATCCTTTCTGTAACTCCATTCTGCTGAGGTGTATATGGAGTAGTCTTATGCCTTTCTATACCTCACTTCTTACAAAATTATTCAAATTCATTCCCACATTACTCTTCGCCATTATATATCCTTATCACCTTAATTATTTTATGTGTTTGATTCTCAACAAGATCCTTAAACTCTTTAAACCTGTCAAAGACTTCAAATTTATTCCTGAGGAAATATATCCAATTATTCCTCAAGAAGTCATCTATAAATGAGACATAGTAGACATATTTTCCCAATGATGGAACCGACACAGGTCCAAACACATCATTGTGAACTAGTTGTAAAACTCCTTCTGCCCTCGTTGCACCAGAGGGGAATCTTACCCGATTTTTCTTCCCATATACACAATGCTCACAAAAATTAAAATCTAGAGAGTAGTTAGACATACCTTCAACCATACCTTTATCGTGTAGTAGTCGAAGACCCTTCTGTCTGATATGCCCTAGTCTTTGATGCCACAACATAACCTTTTCTCTAGAGACTATAGGATTTCTTTCTTCTTCAACTCCAATATAAAAAATAATGGGACTATTTCACCCATAAATAATAGAGCTTCCTTGAATCTTATACAGAGTTCCAAACCAAACTCCCTTCAACAACACCATTTCTCCTCGAACCATCTTGCAGGTTTCCTTTTCAAATATTGTTTTTACCCCTGCATCATCCATTTTTCTTACATAAATCAAATTTTTGGCCAAACCTGGGATTTGCAGAGCACCAGGTAGTATTCTAATCCTTTTATATATGATCCTCAACTAGACTTTTCCCTATGATTCTAGTTTTTGAGTCATCACCTAGGAAAACATTACCTCCATCACACCTTTCATATTCACAAAACCACTCCTTGTGGGGAGTCGTATGAAAGGATGCATCTGAGTCAACCAACCATGCTTCATGATCTACATGTGTTCTTGAAGAAGCCAAGTACACATCCCCTCCTTCTTCCTTGGAGGTCTTTTCTTCTGTAGAAGAAGCTTCTTTAGATCCCTTCTTTTTCTCAATTTTGGATCTACAATGCTTCTTGTAGTGCCCTTCTTTTCCACATCTCTAGCATACCTTTACAAGATTTCTGGGAGATTTAGATCTACCCTTAGACTTAGATCTCCCACTTGGGGAATTATATCTATTTATTTCCTAGGAGCATCCTCTTGCAAATAATGCATCTATTCTCTATCATTCCATGTTCTTCTGTCTCATCTCCACTGACAACAAGGATGCGACCACTTCATCAAACTTCAAGGAAGTTGTATTACTACCTATGGCCACAACTAGACTATCCCGCAAGTCTGGTAAAGAGAACAGTAAACTGATACACTTATATTCATCTAAAATTTTAATCTCAATAGATACTAACTGACTTACCACGGTATTGAAGGCATTCAAATGCTCTGCCACCGAGTCTCCATCTCTTATCCTCAGGTTATACAACTTCTTTCTCAGCAAAAGTTTATTTACTAAGGACTTAGACTGATACAACTTCTCCAACTTATCCCATAAATATTTTGTTGTAGCTTCCTCTGACAGATTCAGTAATACTAAATCTGAGAGACACAGTAGGATTGTGATCTTCGCCTTCCGATCCAACTTTTTCTAGTCATCTGTTGAATTTATTGTAGGTACAGTACCTGGATTCACCACGATCCACTAATCTTTGTCGACCAATAGATATTCCATCTTGAGCTTCCACAACTTAAAATTTTTCCCATTAAACTTCTCGATCTCCATTTTCGAACTGCTCACATTTCTTTTCACCTGAAAAATCAATACCACAGATCTCCCACTGTAACAAGGATTATCACAGTCTCGAGCCAAACCATTGACCACAAAGGTGTCCCCCTGAAGCCAACAAAGCTCTGATACCAAGTGTAGATTTTAACCTTTTACAATATTTTATTGCAAATATATTTTCAATAAAAGAACAAAAAAGATACAATGGAAAATACACACATTACACAGAGATTTTTCCCCTAGAAACCCAAACTGGGAAAACCAACATATTTTATATTCATTCATGGTGATACATTTTTTACAATACAATATACATATAGGATCTAGAGGCATCCAAAACCATAACCCAATGACCTGGATTAGTCAACAACCTTAATTCCTTAATCAGCAATAGAAAACCATCGGCAAAAACCATGTGCTGAAAAACCACCCAACAATGGACACAAAAATTGAGGTGACACTAAAAATGAGGCAAAAATGCAACATGTTTCCTGAGTTAAAAAAAAAATCTCATGGGAACTACCCTTAAACCCCTGCGTGCCCAACACAATGTAGCAGACCCTAGAACTAGTCATGCAAATAATATAACACATACCCAACAAGGAGCCCCTACAACTCCCACCTTGACAATCGTTATGAGAGGGATATTCCCTCCTGGTATATCGACTCAAACAAAAAAATTGGTCCAATCCACTATTGATGCAACAACCAACAACATTTCCTCATCGGTTGTTAGTCCCACTCAATTTCTGAGTGCAACAATATATTTTGCGTCAACAACAAACACTTTATCTTACAGAATGTTGTCTATGGGCATGCTTAACGCATTGGTGAGTTGTCATCCTATGTCCCAGTCATAGAATGTTGGTGTGGGAAGAACTTCAACTCCTTACCAATCCCTTTCTCGGGGTGGAGGTCACATTTCTCCATCATCTCCATTTATCAAAAGTGGACCTGTTCCATTTCCCAACCTTAAACTCACATGGAGCTGGGTGTCTCTATGGGTCACAGATCCCAATCCACTAGTATGTCATTCACTCCAACCTCGTTCACACTTTATGGTGTGTTTGAGAGAAACCCTTTCATCGCGTATGCAGTGTCGGCAGGGGAAACCCCTTCCTAGGTCAACCTTCCACCTGGCTAGGACCATTTTCTTCGCTAAGGGCACCTCTAGTGAGCACCCCTCTCCAAGGACAGTGGAATCCCTTCCAAGGGATTTTGCAAGGGAGAAACCCCTTTCCTGGTCAGTCCAACCCCATGCCAAGATTTATTTCTTTCCATGGGAGGTACGCTAGAGGTAACCCTAGTTTTATTCTTGGGAACCAAATAGGTGGAGGTTTTCCTCCATTTAACCATGGGCCACAAGGATTCATCCCAAGCTCTGGTTTGATATAAAATTATTTCTGGCAACCTGGTGACCGTTACAACCCAGGACCTTCTTTTCAGGCTGCTCATCAGTCAATGGCACAGCCTAGGTTACCGTTTCTAGAAAATTTTCATTTACCATATTTGTCCAAGTTGATGAATGATCCTATTCGTCATGACCCCAGTTGGTTGGAGTCTCGAATAAATTACCTTCAGACATTCCAAAGTTTGAAGGGAAAAGAGGAGAAGACTCGTAGTACCATGTGACGACATTCCACTTGTGGTGCTTGTCCAACTCGTTAAATAACGATTCGATCCAATTTCATTTGTTCCAGTGTAATCTCATTGGAGGCACTTCCAAATGTTATATTGAACTTGAGAGGGGGATGTACTCGATGTTCGGTGATTTAGCTATGGTTTTCTTAAACCACTTCCAACTCCATGTCCAGTACGATGTCGGGACAAAATTGCGGGATAACTTTGTACAAGACAATGCCATGCACATTTTTGATCACATTAGGGAATGGAGGATATGGAAGAGCCTGATTAAGGCTATGGTCCCACCAGATTTCCTCCTCGAAAGGTTCCTAAAATCCTTACTCCCATATATTTCGAAGGACATCGTAACTTCGAGAGTGTTTTTAGAGGAACAAGTAATATTTTAGGTGCAATAGTCATAGCTTATATACTCTCAGTCAGGAATGATCTATGAGTTTATGTAAAACACACCACAATCCACGCTCGACTTGGAAAATCTAGTTTCCAACCCACATGTTGATGGTATATTGGGTTTTGCATAACAAAATCCATAGACCCGACCACGATCCATATGCAGAAACTTGTTATTCAGCAACCTGCGACCGGTCCATCCACTAGCTTGACCACCTCCACCACCCACTATTTTGATATACATTCGGTGCAAAGGAAGAATTTGAAGGGTCCTCAAAAACCTGGAGAAAAGAGAAAAGGAAAGGGTAAGAAAGGTGGTGGGGGTAATAAAAAAAAGTTGGAAAAAAATGTTGAGGGGGAAAAGGATAAGAAAAAGAAGTTGAAGTTTCCTTGTAATATTTGTGATGATGATCACCTTACACACCAATGCCCTCAAATGGAAGAGACGTAACTGCACATTAAGTTGAGTCAACAACAACATCCTGTTGTGTTGCAAAATACTTTCCCACAAGGGAAAAGTTTGCAAGCTGGTTCTTCCAACTTCAACCCACATGGGACCACTTCAATTGCTCCCCCCTCTAATGGATATAAAGGAGTGGTAAAAATGCTTAACTCCTTGAAGCTAAAAGATGTATACTTGTCGACAAGAAATCATAATTATGATATCCCATAATCGACTGAGAAAGGTAAGAAAACTTCAAAGGATCATGCCCCTCTCTTGATCTATAGGATCTTTTAATGACTATGGTTGAGTTTTAATTTTGCATGCGTTAATTAACCATTTGAGAAACTTAGTGAAAGAATGAGGAAAGAAGAGGAATTATGACAGCCATATACACATGTGTAGATCTGATATGAAATAAAATACAACAAACCATAACACGCAGATTGATAACGGAGTCCGGCACAACTTTGCCTACGTCTCCGGGCCTTTGTCTTTGTGGGGGAGGCTTCTTTATTTCTGTTCAAGAGCTCAATAATTCATCATAGTAGTGCCAATTGGCTACAATATTGATCTGTTCATGTTCTTCCAGATCTCAAGAAACCTGCAAAGAAAACCGCACGCAAAACGGATGTCCGGAGCTCCCAGAAATGGCCCGACAATGTCTACTCCTCAATATCTTCCTTGCATAAAAATGGCTTTGGCTTGGCTTCCCTTCAGCATAAATCTGGTCTGATTTCTTCCCTATGGCCTCAAATAGGCTTGGTTTATATAGATCTGAAGTTGGTTGCTCATCTCCAACTTCCTCCCAAAATTTGGGCTCCAAAAATGCCCAATATCTCCCAAAAATGGAGAAAATCCAATAATATCAGGCAAATAATAACAAATGAAATCCCAAACTATACAAAAAACCATTTTTGAATGAAATTAGGGGATAAGCCCCTAGGCCTAGGCGTGCGCCCCCTAAACTCGGTCGTATGGGCCTCCATGTGGCCACGCGCTCCCTGTTCACGTGCCCCCTGTCTGCTGGCTCCCAGTCGTGGCACATAGGCATATGGCCACGGGCTATAACAATATCAAACTGCGTGCTCTGTTTGGGGTTATGGTCCTAGGTCATATGCGGCCACCCAGAAACTGTGGGCTAGTCCTATCCATAAACACCCGCGTGCGTTGGCTCCCAGTCCTGTCATGTAGTCATATGTCAATGCAAATGTGTCGAGGGCTGGGGCTAAGCTCCGACCCTTTTCCCCGTCGAACAACCATTACAACGAATTCAAATGAAATTTATGCCACATAGTTTACAAGAACCAATAGGCGCCCGGGTGGTTAGCCCAGTCTGCCAGTCCGTTGCGCTATGGGAGGTCGGGGGTTCGACTCCCGTGCACGCCATAAAATTTTACATATAACCCACAAACCAATCATGGGGTGCCACGTGGCAGCCCTTGACTGGGCCACATGGCACCTCAACAACCAACCAAAAACTGCCACATGTCGATTGCCGATTGGTCCACATGCCTACCACATGTCAGATGTCGTACTACCCTGTCACCTTGCCACGTCAGCTGCTGACGTCATCTGTGCCACGTGTCACCCTTATGGTGGTGACACATGTCACCCCTGGATAGGTCCAGCTGTATGCCAAATCAACCTGCCATGCTCTGCCACGTGTTGTCACCCGAGGCTGCCACCTGTCGTCTCTAGAAGCTACCACGTGTCACCTTCAGGAGCTGCCACGTCAGCCTGTATGGACTATACAGACTGTACAGTCATCCTCTTTTTTTCCCTGTTTGACTTTTTAGACAGAACGCGATATCTTTCTCATACGGAGCTCGTCTGACGAAGTAAATATACCGCCAGAATCAGGAAGACGAGACAAACGCAATGGTGTTTGTTTCGTCGCATTCCAGGCACTTTCATTTTTGAGCATTTTTCAAACCTTGTCAGGCTTCTGGATCTGATTTTGGATCATCTCTATATAGATAAGCTTGAGAAAGAGACAGTGTCACGCATACCTAAGGGCGTTTATAAAAGGAAAATGCATAACCATAATGCATGAGCTACTCCCATTTTTTCAGTTGTGGAGGATTTGTCTCAGACACCTTGTGCAATGTTTGGTTTTGAGTTTCTCCAAAGTTTCCCCTCACAACACACTACATTTTTATCTTCTATAGGAGCTGTTGATTCTTCTAGTTAGCTTGTAATGAAATTTGAAGCTACTTATGTGAGGCCTCACCTTCCATATCATGTATCATTTCATATTGGGGTTGTTTGCAACAATATTTTAGTAAAGAAAATCGTCATCGATGAAGGTGGTTCCATGTGCATGATGTCTTTGTCATGTTGGAAAGCTATCGGTTCTCCTGAGCTTACCTCTTCTCCTACACTTTTGACTTCCTTAGATGGACGTTCGTTTCTGCCACATGGTATAATTCCTTCATGTCCATTTATTCTAGGGGGAAAGTCTGTTTGCATTGAGGTTTAAGTAGTCGACGTGTCGCTCGACTATAATATCTTGTTAAAAAGAAGCTGGACTTATGCCATGACAATTGTCATCTCGATAGTTTTTCAGATTATATGATTTCCCCATGAGGGACGAATCATGAGTGTTGATCAGGTGGTGTCCAACCTTTGTTATGCGACATATAACCCTGAGACTATTGTACCTTGGATTGAAAACTCTCAGGTAGCCACTAAGAGCATCGGTTATGGGATGTACCCTTTGCTAATGGGATCTTTTGATTTCCCCACACCAATTTTGTACGTTCATGCTACTACAGTTAATAGGGTTTATCCTTTTAGGACGTCGTACATACAGGACCCATGGATCTCTTCCCTCTCCATATAGCATGTTCAAAGGTCGAGTTCATGTCAGGATGGGAAAAACTTTGTTTGTTGCTGAACCAGCTAATCAATTCGTTCAGTAGGCCACAATAGACCTAGATCAAATTCCTGTGGTCACCAAGGAGGATGATCTCTTTCCTAAGCCTATTTGGTATCAAGACTCTTCAATCTCACAATAATGTTTGGATACCGTCTTACCTTTAGATGAAGCAATCATCGAGGAAATGGTTGGAGCTGAAAGGTCGTGGGAGGATTTGCATCATAGATCATATTTTCTCCTTGAAATTAGTCAGATAGAGAGTGGAGAGTTCACGCCATCCATCGTTGGAAGTGTTAATGGGATATTCAATCCATTAGCTAGGCATGGTGTTTATCTTGAAGGAAACATGGCTAACATATCAGAAATGATCCCAATAAACATTTCTAAGAATCTTGAAATTGTCGAAAAAGTATGTATCATAGTAGAATGCTCACATGACAAGATCACTCAATATATGACACTCTTTAAGAAATTTTGAGATGTGTTCACATGGTATTACGAGGAAATGTCTGGCATCGACCCTCAAATAGTTCAACACGAAATACGAACCTATGAAAATGTAAAGCCGTTTTGTCAAAAGTTGACACCTGCGAACCTAAGGAAGGAAATGACAATAAAAGTGAAAGTTGAAAAGTTGCTTAATGCAGGATTTATTTACCCATTTCCTTTGACGAAATGGGTCTCCAACCCTGTTCTTGTCGATAAGAAGCAGGGTATGATCCGTGTTTGAATGTATTTAGGGACCTGAATAAGGTGTGTCCTAAACATAACTTCCCAACACCATTCATTGATCAGATATTAAATGAGTGTGTGAGGAGAGATATTTTCTCGTTTATGGATGGTTTTTCCAGCTACAACCAAATTGAAATTCGTCTGGAAGACCAACACAAGATGGCCTTCATATGTCCCTGAGGTACGTTCACTTACAATAAAATGTCATTTGATCTTAAAAATGATGGTGCAACATTCCAATGGGCCATGATGTTTTCCTTTCATGACTTAAAACATATATTTGAGGCATATTTAGACGATCTCATGGATCACTTGCGCAAGAGGGATGAACATCTCTTACACCTCTGCTTAGTTTTCCAATGATATTGTTTCTATAGGATCATATTGAATCCACACAAGTGAATTTTTTGTGTGACCTTTGGTCGTCTTTTGGGATTCATCATTTGGACAAAAGGGATCATGGTTGACCCCTTGAAGGTTGAGGCAATCACTCATTTTCCTCCCCCACGCACAATTAGACAAATTCATAGTCTACAAAGAAATATGAATTTCCTTATGATTTTTGTCCCTAACTATGATAATATAACAAAAGGCTTTATGAGAATTTTGAAGAAAGGGGTCCCATTTTGTTTGGATGAAGATGCACAACATTCTTTTGATGTTGTTAACACCTACAATTGTAAGGGTCAAAAAATCATTTTAGTTTTGTTTTTTGAGTCATAGGGTTATATAAGCCATAGGTTTCTATGTCTTCTTGTTATGACCATCACTTAAAGTTTGATTTGAATAAGCTTAAGTTCATTTGGCCTTGGTGTAGAGTATTTGGGTTATGTAATTTTATTATCATGACAAGGTAAATAAGCTCCCATGAGTCACATTTCTAATTTTAACATCATCACCTTGACATGTCACACCTCCATGTTGTACACAATATTCCCTTTGTAACCTTTTGTCAGTTTAAGTGTCAAGTCAGAGTTGAATGTATGTGTCGCCAACTCACTAGGAGAGTTTGCAACATACTCTAAGTACCTCATGCTTTCATTTGTCATCATTTCAAATTAAAGGATCATGTCAAAGAGGATTTCTCTGTTTTCAGAGCCTATACTTAACTAATTTTTAGGGATTATGTCATAGATTTCCTAACAGTCTCCTCAAAGTATGCAATACTTGTTTGAATCAGGCGCTACGAAATGGTAGACAAGCACTCCGAACTGGTGCTGCAGACCGGATGAAGAGGAGGGTTGGAGGTTGGAAAATTTGCAAACATCCCTATGAAAATAGACATCATCATCAAGCCCATGCCCACTAGGTACTTCATGAGAGTTTTCATGTTGTTTGAGGGTTGAGAAAGGGGTTTTGGCTTGTTTATCTATCAACAATGTGAACTGTCCCATTCGTTTGATGATAGATTTCAAATTCACTTTCATGATGTTCTGAACCTTGCTCACCAGAACAGATCGCCTTTATACCTCATCCATCTTTCCCATCGCTCAGAATTCACTAGCTCCACTAATTTTCCCCAGCGCTGCGAACACTCTGTTCCAGGCGCTGGGAACCATGCGTTGCAAACATGGTGTTGCAAACCCTCTTTTCCATCATTGTTGAAAACCCATATTATGCATATTTTACAAGCTCAATTTTTAAAGAGTGAATCTACACCTTTATTAAAATTGAAGTATGTGGTTGATCAGTTTTTTAACTAGGTTTAAATATTGCACACATTTTCATGCTGACGATTAGTCCTGATGATGAATCTAGATTCAGATTCGAAAGGTTGACAAAAAATGACACCAACTGTGGATTATCCGGCAAACAACTTCGATAACTCATCTTTGTATTGATAAAAACCATGTTTTTATAGAGATCTCACTTTCACCTCCCCTTTATTAGAATTCTCAGTTCTTATTCCTTATTGTTCTTGATTGAAAGAGTGTCTTTTGTTATACTTCATGTGTATAAAACTAGGAGTATAGAGCCCTATACAAGGTCAGCATATTGAAAACAATTTTATCATCAAACCTTGATTTCTTGTTTTCCCTACTTTCACACATCTAGCTGACATTAAAACACACAGAAAAAAATTCTACCACAACAGTTATGGATAGTCAACAACATAAGAAAACTCACAAAGGAGGGGAGATTGTAAGGATAGAACCCTATGACATGCAACTCCTTGACTTTGAACCTTTTATTAGGGAATCCTTTTAGAGGGCAGGTTGCATCAATTTCTGTCAAAATATGCAGAGGGGACATCCAGAGGTAGCTAGATAATTTGCACTCAACTTCAACGGGACCAAAACCAAAGTGGGGATGTTATAATTTGAAGTTTCAGAACTGTCCATCTCTATTGCAACATAGATAACCAAAATTGGAGAAAAGTGTTTCAAGGAAATGCCATTAAATGCTTCCTTATCCAAGAATTTTCTTAAGCCAGAGTATCAGGGGGACAACTTGTCCAAAGTGATATCTAGAAACCCTATGCTTGAAAATATTGAAAAAATGTTGAAGGTTATCCACAGGTATTTCACCTGTGAGGGGAGATTTAACATGGCATACCAATGCCACATCAGGATGTTGCTACATTTCATAGGGAAATAAGTAATGAACCTACTTTTTTATCTTTTTAGAAGAATTGGTAAGATGGATGACATAGTTCAAGCCAAGTCTAAACAAGTTGACACCAGTGTCTTCCACTACGACCTTATGAAAATGTTGGTGATGAAAGAGTTAAGAAACACAAAAAATGATTGGGAAACATTCCTCACTTCATCACAGTTTCAGCTAAATGTTTCCCCCACTCCACAGTCCAAGATACAAAGTCCTACTCCTACTGAGAGGATTGTGTTTTCAAAGGTTAGCAAGAAGAAAAGGGGTGTTATGACTGATATAGATGATAGATCCACAAAATAAACAGAAGAAGGGGGGCCTTCACAACCTTCACACATGGAAGTTTCACCCATGGCAGATCCCACTCCTATGGAGTTTCCTTCAATCAAATCCAGAGGTCTGAGAGGAAGAAAAATTATGTTTCATTCACCTATTGCTACAGACAAGGTTAAGTCCAAAAGGCCTCTTAATAAAGCAACAACTAAGAAAAATGTTACTATGAAGGATGATGCAACAAAGAATTCAACCCATAGGAAAGGTAAATCCAAATCTCTTGAGAATCCCATTGAAATTGTTGATATCACTACTCCTCAAGATGAAAACAATCCTACCTTTAAGAGGCTTAGGAGGCATCTCAAGGAAGCAAGAGTTGAAGTTGATATTTTGAAAAGGGAAGACTCTGATGCCAGAAGGAAATTTAAGGAAGTGTTGGATATGCATAATGAGACCATTGATAAGGACAACTTCTTGGCTAAAAGATTCTTACCCCTCCACATGAAACTCAAAAATCTTTATAGGCATAACCGATCACATCAAGCTCAGATCATAAAACTGAAGGAAGAACTACAAACTTTTAAATAAGAGTTGGCTAAGAGAAACCTGAACATGCTGGCCAAGGTTGCCACCAAGAGAATTTCCAGAATTAAAAAATGAAAAGGTTGAACCTCCATAACCAACATCAATTTTGGTCAAGTTTCCCGTTTCATATGATTTATAAATTTTTTATGATGGCTATATTTTGTAAATCGTGATTGTTAGCTTGGGTGCTTCCCTTGAATCAATATTATTAAGATTATGACGTGTATAGTTTTTTTTTGACATCTGACATAGTTCTAGGATGATTAAAGTTTTGATAAAGCGAAATCAGCCACTATAAGAAAGTTCACAGCACCTGGCGTTGTGGACTGGCTGATACAAACAGGTACTATGAACTGGCATTGCAAACTCATGTTCTGTAGTTTTTGGAGGGAGGATCCACTACCAAGTGTCAGGATGGATGCATGCCAGTTTTTTAAGGATCGGTTTCAATATGGAAGGCCACCTGCCTAAAGAAGATGTGCTCAAATAGACACATCATTAGTCTTTATGAACATGTTGCAAATGTTGCCAACATTAGCCTGAAATTTAGCATTTTGTTTTCTTTCTGTTGTACACCTGTAGCCACACCATATTTAGGCACACGAATTGTATGAAGAAGTTTTAATTCAAATTGTAATGCTGTCAATATTAGTTTAGGCTATAAATAGAGCAATCTGAGACAGAGCAGAGGTTCGAATGGTTTGAGAGAGAACTCATATTTTGATATTGTCTTCCTAGCAGAGAAGTTCCTTCTATTGTATGGATCAGACCTAAGACACTTTGGATAATGGAAATCAGTCTTGTTTCTCATCATATTTTTTCTATCTTATTCTGATTACAGTCTGATTGAATGATTCAACTGGCTGATTGTATCTTTGTTGCAATGAATGACTTATTGTGATATTATTTACAAGTATATCAAATCTTTTCTCTTTGATTTTAAGAATTTCATATTTCATAGAGTATTTCTTCATATGTGTGTCAATTCTACCTGATGTAGATGATAGGCATATTACATTTTTCCTATCAAGGCTTCCACCTACTCACCTTATTTCTTAAAACCTGATCTAAAGT
>SNQJ01S0074728.1:18825-32901 GCA_010110895.2 Picea sitchensis | reverse complement strand
GTCATATAACATGAGAAAGAAGTTCTAGAAAAGGAATTTCCATACTACAAGGAATGTTGCTTAGAGAATTATAGGGAACATAGACTTGCTAGGTGTTGGCAACATAACTTTGCATAAAAGGACTTGACCTCTCCTTAGACATCAATGATTATTTTATATATTCCCAAAGAGTTTTGGGGAATTGGATTTCGTTGAGTATGAGAAAGGGTCATTGGGAAATGAGTTCAACTGAAAAACCCGCCCGAAAACAAAAAATTATTTTATTTTTCACAAATTTTGATGGAATCTGTGGGTTGTAGTGTGGGAAGGTGTGGATGTTTGTGTGTTTCACTAGGGAAACCCATGGATATGATCTTAGGGAATGTTTTTTAAGTGATTTTTGAGAGTTACTTTTGGGGAAAATTCTATCCAGCATTAAGAAAGGGTTAGGCCATGGAATAAAGCACATGTGTGTCATTTTGTTCTATAACAGATGTCCCCTAATGTGTGAGTTTAGAAGGGAAAAATGATGGCCGAAATACATTACAAAATCTAAGAGGAAAGGATGCATCAAAGAATCCATGGAGGTTCCCAAACAACTAATCCAAAAATAATAATCGTCAGCAAGGATCAAGTAAGAGTTTTGTTTCCCAAATCGAGCATACCCATGCTTAGGAGTGATGTAAGCATGGCGACCAAAACAAGTACACTATTGATCCATGGAATATGTAACTGTTGACGGGCGAAAATGAACGCTCGCCAACTAGAAGAGTGGATCTGGTCTAGGGTTGTCTAAATAACCCAAGCCGTTTGGGATGATCCACCCTAATGGGTTTAGCGGCTCCGTTGGCCGATCTAAGTCCTATGAAAATGAAAGAAAAACTGACTAAAAGAACTAATCAAAATAAAAAATAAAAATAATTAAATCAAACTATAAACGAATCTGAAATAAATATATACAATTTATTGTCTAATACTATAATAATTCTATGAAATTAAACATTCAACTATCAACAGAATTAGATATTAATCACAAATGTACAATATTTATAGATTACAGATTTTACATGAAAACTTGCTAAAATCATTTGTGAGCTATCCTGTTACAGCAAAACTGTTTTTTTGATTTTATAATTTTATGAGAAAGAAATAAAATGAAAACTAACTAAGCTGGGCAATTAAAATAATAATTCTAACTCTAAATCTGAACTATATATATCTATCTAAACTACTCAAATAACACTAATAAACTAACCTGTAATAACGCGTTCCAATTTGTCCCGTGTAAAAGATCCAGTTCAATTGTTCGATGGGAGGAAACCCGCACCAGATTCTCTACAAGCTTCTTGTAAACAGGAAGCAGTAGTGCTCTTTTGAATATCAATAATAGAACAAACAAGACATAAAATTGAAAACAATCTTATGATTTACAAATTATTGCATTTAGATAAATCTGTGTGCAAAGATTTGTACAAAATGATTCATTTAACGAAGAAGGTAAGCCTTTAATTCCTTAAATTGAAACAAGCAAATGTTGTACTTTTTAAAATAAGAGAGATCAGATATGGACAACACATAAAACAAATCACATCAACCTGCAATAAATCATGATAGCTAAAGTAGTCGATAATTGATTGCAAACTGATATGAGGAAAACTTGAAATAAAAGTTTGATATATTGAAAGCCAAAGTTGTTACAAGACATCAACTTTCATCCCAGTGTGTATCATAAATCCATAGTCTTATTCTCCCAACAGTGATGATAGGTTCCTTACAAAAAATAACCAGTATTTAAAGATCACAGGGTAAAACATCCCTGTGGGAATTATCAAAACAGTTTACAAAAAATATGGGAACAATTTCCCAAGTCCCTATTTCTAACTAAAGCTAACAGCCTATAACAAGACTATATCACAAAAGTATCTCCTAAACTGCCACATCATATCCAATTGGTCATTGAAATTTGTATGCACCTGAAAGTGGACAAGAATAGACAAGTTTAGATGACATTTTATTTGTAAAACTAACAAAAATCTAAATTTTAAAACTAGCTACAGAATCTTGTGATTCTGTAGCTGGTCTAATTTGAACACAAAATCATTTTAAAATCAAACCAAAACTAACAAAAACATATCCTACCTATTAAACAAATCTTTAACTGCTAATTTGAAACAAAGCGAATCATTAAACCAAAACTTCTATGCTAATTGAGAGCAAACGAGATCATGTTTGAATCTATTTCAATCAAAACAGACCCAAAACGAATATCAAGCAAACCTCTGGTAAGAATTCAATATACTCAACAGAATTATTTTTTGAATCCAAACTAACAGAGCCGTATCAAATCTACCTTTGATACCAATCCAACTCATGCTAATTCAAGACACGCGGCAATCGTTTGCAAATCAAATCAAACAGGAACGAATCGAACTAACTCGGGGGTCGACACAATCGTTATGCAAAATTGTATCAATCAAAACATAGTTGCATGATTCTAGCTAACAAATCTTTTATACATGTCGAATGCAATCATAATCCAAACGAAAATGTATATTCAAAATGAAACAGAATCGTTTATGGTAAATCGAAGTCAACAGGATTGTTTTGAATCTATTAAAAACAAACAGGACTAATCGAAAGCAAACCCAATCGACTACCCTGATTCAAACGTGTCAAAATATTTCAAAGGCAAATCAAACAGAATCAGAAACAAACCAATCGTTTATACTAATCTGAGAACAATAAAATTGCATCAACCAAATCATAGTTGTGTCTGAGTTTAGCAAACAAATCTTGTGTACATGATTCATAACGATATCATTTTTGGTAAAAGAGAAAATAAAAGAGTCGTTTTGAATCTAAAAAAACGAACAAAGCTAATTGAAGACAAAACCCAATCGGTTATATTAATTCAACCAACTCATAAAACAAGATCGATGTTGAGATACATACCTGGACATTAAGAAAACGATTCGATCATGATATCTTGGAATTGATGAAGGTCGTTGCTGCCTTGATGTTTCTGAAGACAATTGAGCCGGTGTTTTTTTGTTTCTTCTCGTTGGCTTGTAGCCTATCTCTCTCTTTTGACAGCACTGTAACTCGTTCCTCTAAAGATTTGATCTTAGATTGCAACAGGGGAACGTCGGTGTAATAACGTTCAAGCCAGGCATTACATTGAGCACACGGTGATTGATCGGGCTTTGTCATCACAGGCGAGGGTTCTTTCAAGTTACCAGGGGTTTGATTGTGAAGCTTAATTCCCGGGTAGTTAGGGTCGTTTTTTAGGCACGGAGGTAAGTTGGAGACATAGTCATAGGTTTCCATAGAGCATAGGCCATGAGAATAGGGATATTCTTCAGTCAAGAAATGTTCAATTTCGAAGTCCGAGTCCTCGCTCAACACTATTGGCTTCTGGTCAACATTTTTCTTGGGTTTATTCCTGGCACATCTGGATATCCATCGTGCATTTTTCTTCCCTTTACTTTTCACACTAGTATCACCCTTACCTTTCTTCCTTGCAGGCTTCTTAGAGGTCTTAGTATCGTCTTTAGCACACAGGTCGGCCATGGTATCGGGTAAGTCAAGGTCGGGGCAATTCAAGGGTTTGACTGGGGGTAGAAGGATATGGAGAGGCACGGTTGGTCCAACCAGAGTTTCGGAAACCACAACCTTGTCGACTTGAGCAGACTCAGGAGTGACAAAGCCATTCCTTAATAGGAAGGCTTGCCAACTATCACAACTAAGGCTCAAATGGTGGACGGTAATGAGTTTGATCAAGCAGTGATGAAAAAGGCTGCTATCAGCCTTCTCATGCTTGAATCTTTTGGACATGTTGTACAGACTATGTAATAGATAATGTGTCATATTCATAGGGTAGCCTATAAAATTCATCAACAACTGAAGATGATATAGAAATACCAAGCCATAACAATCTTCGTAGGTCACAAACTGCTTAACAATTGCCAAAATATCGTGCCACCTGGGTTTGAGGGTAGTGAGAGGCATACCTCTATCACAACTTACAATCTTTCTTGATGTGAATAAGAGCGACCACGACACCTCGTCTACTTTGGAGTTTTTGAACCACCTTTGCCCGATGGCTGGTAAGCCTGTAGCTGAACTTATGAATTCCTCATTTAGCTCAAGTTGTATGTCTGCAACCTTAGCCTTGTAACCGTCGAAGGTGAGGGCGAATTCTTGGGCAACAGAAAGGTTAAAACCCTAAAATTGGATAAACACCAGCCATCCACTATTTTCCAAATCTTCGCGGGCATTGTCGAAAAGCAAGAGTGTTTGGCTGCCATTAGGCTCTATACAGACCACAGGTGCCATAGGCAAGGACACACAGTGAGCAGGGTAAACGCACAAGGGTTTGGACAGGGTAAACACAGGGTCGAATAGCTCACAGACTTCCCGAAACCAACAGAGGTAACCTGGGATAGGAGGGAGGCATTAATGTCCGAGTGTGCGAGGGTGGTGGAAATAGATCAACCCATGCAAAATAGTCATATCCAAAGTACAACCGATGGTGCATATGGTGATTGAAATCACTATTGCAATGTCAATAAAACAACCATTGAACACTATGATGAGTCGACCCAAATATTTTACACGAGCAATAGTATTTGCATGGTTTTAAAATAAAAAAATTGTTTCAAAGTCAACACCAAGGGTTCGATCATAACAAATATATGTTGTATGAAATGATTGCGCCAAGGGTCTAACTACAATGTCAATATGTTTTCATGAAACCAATGCGCCAAGGAAATCGATGAAAGATTATAGAAGATCAAACCACCAATGTATTAAGGACTCAATGACAGTCATTATAATATCATCACAATCTTATAAAAATGAAATCATATTAGCAACAAAAGAATGCCAAATGAGTAAAGATTTTGGTGTCTTTCCAACTGTGCGACTATAATTAAATTGGAAATGCAATGAACACATAGACAAGAGTGACCATAATAATCCAGTGGTGATTTTAATGTGACTTCGAAATCAAAGTTTTCATGCTTGTAGTCATGAAAACGAGAACAAAGGCAGGTGTACAAATGTAAAACATAATAGTGTTGTCTTATTCAAATATTGCGATGAAAATCAAGGGTTCCAAAACACTTGGGTAGGCAGCTTATAGAGATAGGATAAAAATGCAAAATGGCTGCCAACAGTAACATAAAAATATATTCCATGGCCACGAATAGCACACAGTGGATCAATGTGATATAAATGAAGTAGAAAGCATGGCCATGAAGAATACACAATGGATCCATGTCAAAGTAGATCATATCCATGAATTGATACACAGTGGAGCTATGTCTCAAATCAATAACATAGGATAACTAGGACCAAAGAAACAAACAATTCAATCCTCTATGAGTACCAATATATGAGGTGGCACCATATGAGTCAGGAAGGAGAAAAAAAGATGTGGTGCTCATACTTCATCTGAAGTATTCACTACAATCTGGCGTGGTACAATTATACACTATGCGAATAAATGAGTCGAAGTCAAACATAGTGAGACATCGTTTGATTACCTATCATTGAGGCATACCGTTACAAATGTGAGACAACCCACCAATAATTATAATGGGATTCAAGGTACCATGGTTCTATATAACAAGTGTGAATGAATGAGCTTGAGTCGAACACCTAGTAGAAAATATCAAGTAGGGGACATTGAGGTATTCCAACTGTCAATAGCAAGAGAAACTGCCACTGATGAATGGAAGCCCCAATGTACTAAAACATAACTCTAGATCCCACTCATAGAGTAATATGTTTCGAAGTCAATGGGAAGGAACCCAATGGAAGGAAGGAATTAAGGAATCCTCCATCATCCAACATGTGGGGTGGTGGAAAAACAAATATTTAGAAGAGATTGAATGAAGATATTGATACTAGTGATGATGATACTGACTTGGGAAGGCCTACTTGCAAGATCAGAGACTAAATGAAGAATGGTCGACACAGGTTTAAAAATTTCCCATGAACATAAGCATGACATAGTATGTGACTTAGGAAACATGAATATAATTTGGGATACATTTGTGACGTAGGAAGCATCAATAAACACTTCATATAGTTGGAAGAATAACCAACTGGGGGAGAAAAAACTCAAAGTGAGAAGAAGTCTCCTAAATCCATACTGACCCAAAATGATGAGATACTAGCTCAAGATTGTGCTTTGTTCCAGGGTGACAAGATGACTGCCAATAAAAGAGATAGATGTTTTCCCATTCTTTTTGGTTTTTTAATTTTTTTGTCTTTTTCATGTTATAGAATCATGAAAAAGACTAAAATAATGCTTATTATATAGCAGAGGAAACGAGTGTTGCAAGCAAGAAAACTACTTCCATAGCACAAGGAACATACCTATGCTCAATGCAAGGAAGCATGGGCAAGATAGGGACACTCGGGGGATGTTCCCTCCAGGGATAAGGTATCGAGTCACAAAGGCATAAAATGCAAGGCTAGTAACTTATAGGAATGTATAGGAAATTGGTTCAACGAGAGCATGCTGAAGTGGACATTAGGCCTAAAAGCGCGAGCAATCAATATGCAGATGTAGTTACGAATCAAATTTGGGAAGTAAACCTCCCATGATGGTATTTTTTGTATGAGACATTATCCAAGTCCCAAAAAAGAATAAAATCACACCAAGGAGAACTCTTCTAGTCACTAGGGCTAGAGTATTCATTTTTCGTACATAGACCAGTTGGTCCAGAAAAGGGTTAAAATTATGCCAAAATGATGCCTCTTAAAAAACTTTTTAATGAGTGTGACAGAGACAAGATCACTCAACTATATTTTCATAATTAAGGAATCTAAAAAGAGCTTAACTATGTACTCCCTCGTCCTTTTTCATAAAGCCAGTCCCCTGAGCCCGAAAAAGTATAAAAAACAACTTAGGAGAACTCTTCTAGCATGTAGAATAGAGTATACCTTTTTAGTTAGTAGTCTTTCCTAGTCTGAAAAAGGGGTAAACATGTGTTGGAAAAATGTTCCTTCGGGTCCATTTAACGAGTGTAAAAGGAACAAGGTCACCCGAAAATATTTTCAATTTTAAGGAGTTTGAAAAGAGCTTAACTATGGAGTCCATAATGTCGTTGTGAGAATCATGTTTAAATGAGCTTAACTATGGACTAGCGCCAACATCGAATATGAAGTAAATCAATGACTCCTCAGGCATCTGCAACACAACAATAACACATCAATCACTAATGCAACAAAACGATAAAAAATGTAAACAGAGCTACATACAATATAGACAATAAAATACAAGAGGCTAATGCTCAAACCCTCAGGCCTAATCATAATACTTCTTTAAGTAGAGCCCATTTATGGGCTCCGATAACACATTTCCTTCAAAATCAATGAGCGCATAGGATCCTTTCTCTAAAACTCGTCGCATGACATAGGGGCCGAACCACATAGGCTGAAATTTCCTTCCCCCAAGGCATCCTTGTCCTGGTCGTAGACCAACAAAATATATCCTTCGAAGAACACCCTGGGAAAGACAGATGTATCATACTGGGACTTGACTCATTTCTTATGCACTTCACTGGCTAAAGTTGCATCTCGACATTGCTCATCGATATTTTCAAGATAAACTAAGCACTCTTTGAGTTGAGTCGTGTCCGAAAGGAGCTCGACTATTATTTTAAGTGAAGGAACTTCACATTCAATAGGAAAAAATGATTCTACTCCATGAACAAGTTGGAACAGTGAGAATCCAGTGGCAATTTCGACTGAGGTTTAGTAATCCCACAAGGTCAAGTAAAGCATCAAGTTCCAATTCATTAAAGTTGAAGTAATTGTTCTTCTTAGTATAATTTTTAATGACTTTTTGATGGATTCAACTTGACCATTAGCTTGGGGATGGTAAGGAGACAAATGTTCGTGACTAAACCCCTGTTTTGATATTAAAGCTGACATCATGCGGTTTTGAAAGTGACTTCCATGGTTAGTGACAATATCTCTTGGAACCTTGAACCTAGCTATGAACTAGTTGAGTATGAATCATGTTGTTGTCTCCCCATCATTAGAAAAAGTTGGCATAACATCGTTCGACTTAGAAAAATAATCGATGGCTACAATGATGTAATGATTCCCACTAGTTGAAGCCAGGTGTCATGTCATAAAATCAACTCCCCACTTGGTGAAGGGGCCAACAGTGATGATGGGAAACATTGGATCAGTATGTGCACACATTTTATTAGTGAAAATTTTGCATGAATGAAACTTCTTGACCACTTCAACACAACTTTGAAGATCATAGGTCAAAAATATCCTGCGCGCATATTTTTTTGGGTTGTTTCCAACCTAGATAAGTGACCACCACATGCTCCACTATGGCAATCGTTCAATACAATATATGCTTCCTCAAGAGTTAATAAATGCCTAAGGATCGATTCCACCCATCGTCGATACAAAGTGTCAAAAATAATGAGGTAGTTTTTCTCCATATGATGGATCTGTCGTTACTTTTCTCCAGTGAATTTTGGAGGGAACTTCAGATTTTGGAGATATATAAAGATATCCCCATACCATAAATCGAATGAAGAGATGAGGAAAATGTTCTCATCTGGAAATAGGTTTGTCATTTCACCTCCATCGTTCTTTATTGGAAACTGTGACATCAACTCAACAAAGACTAAATACTTCTTAGATTTTGCATATGCAAAGTCCAAGTCAAACTCTTGAAGCACAACAATCCACTTGTTGTACTTCCCACCAATAATTCTCTTGGTCAAAACATATTTAAATGGGTTGACTATGGAGATGACGGTTTTCTTTCATAATAAAATGTGATGTCGGAGTCGTTGGATGACATGAAAAGATGTCAACGCCAGTCTCTCTACATGTGAATATCCAAGTTTAGGACCCATGAGATCAAGGCTCAAGTAATAGATGACATGCTCTTGGATCTCATCATCCTCTTGAACTAGAACCATGTCGATCGAAGACTCAACTGCTGCCAAATACAACAAATTGTCTCGATTGTAATTCAGGGAACTCAACAATGGAGTCAAAACCAATGCCTTCTTCAAAGAATCTATTAGCACTCGAAGTCACACTTAGACTGTTATAAGTGCAATCCATATACCCATCAGAATACTAAATATAAGTGTTTATGATCAGGTGGAAAATGGATGAAAGACTCAAATAGGAATGTCAATCACAACATACTCCATACAATATACATCAGCAAATAAGTCTTTGAATCACTTTAGATCAGGTTTTAAGAAATAAGGTGAGTAGGTGGAAGCCTTGATAGGAAAAATGTAATATGCCTATCATCTACATCAGGTAGAATTGACACACATATGAAGAAATACTCTATGAAATATGAAATTCTTAAAATCAAAGAGAAAAGATTTGATATACTTGTAAATAATATCACAATAAGTCATTCATTGCAACAAAGATACAATCAGCCAGTTGAATCATTCAATCAGACTGTAATCAGAATAAGATAGAAAAAATATGATGAGAAACAAGACTGATTTCCATTATCCAAAGTGTCTTAGGTCTGATCCATACAATAGAAGGAACTTCTCTGCTAGGAAGACAATATCAAAATATGAGTTCTCTCTCAAACCATTCGAACCTCTGCTCTGTCTCAGATTGCTCTATTTATAGCCTAAACTAATATTGACAGCATTACAATTTGAATTAAAACTTCTTCATACAATTCGTGTGCCTAAATATGGTGTGGCTACAGGTGTACAACAGAAAGAAAACAAAATGCTAAATTTCAGGCTAATGTTGGCAACATTTGCAACATGTTCATAAAGACTAATGATGTGTCTATTTGAGCACATCTTCTTTAGGCAGGTGGCCTTCCATATTGAAACCGATCCTTAAAAAACTGGCATGCATCCATCCTGACACTTGGTAGTGGATCCTCCCTCCAAAAACTACAGAACATGAGTTTGCAATGCCAGTTCATAGTACCTGTTTGTATCAGCCAGTCCACAACGCCAGGTGCTGTGAACTTTCTTATAGTGGCTGATTTCGCTTTATCAAAACTTTAATCATCCTAGAACTATGTCAGATGTCAAAAAAAAACTATACACGTCATAATCTTAATAATATTGATTCAAGGGAAGCACCCAAGCTAACAATCACGATTTACAAAATATAGCCATCATAAAAAATTTATAAATCATATGAAACGGGAAACTTGACCAAAATTGATGTTGGTTATGGAGGTTCAACCTTTTCATTTTTTAATTCTGGAAATTCTCTTGGTGGCAACCTTGGCCAGCATGTTCAGGTTTCTCTTAGCCAACTCTTATTTAAAAGTTTGTAGTTCTTCCTTCAGTTTTATGATCTGAGCTTGATGTGATCGGTTATGCCTATAAAGATTTTTGAGTTTCATGTGGAGGGGTAAGAATCTTTTAGCCAAGAAGTTGTCCTTATCAATGGTCTCATTATGCATATCCAACACTTCCTTAAATTTCCTTCTGGCATCAGAGTCTTCCCTTTTCAAAATATCAACTTCAACTCTTGCTTCCTTGAGATGCCTCCTAAGCCTCTTAAAGGTAGGATTGTTTTCATCTTGAGGAGTAGTGATATCAACAATTTCAATGGGATTCTCAAGAGATTTGGATTTACCTTTCCTATGGGTTGAATTCTTTGTTGCATCATCCTTCATAGTAACATTTTTCTTAGTTGTTGCTTTATTAAGAGGCCTTTTGGACTTAACCTTGTCTGTAGCAATAGGTGAATGAAACATAATTTTTCTTCCTCTCAGACCTCTGGATTTGATTGAAGGAAACTCCATAGGAGTGGGATCTGCCATGGGTGAAACTTCCATGTGTGAAGGTTGTGAAGGCCCCCCTTCTTCTGTTTATTTTGTGGATCTATCATCTATATCAGTCATAACACCCCTTTTCTTCTTGCTAACCTTTGAAAACACAATCCTCTCAGTAGGAGTAGGACTTTGTATCTTGGACTGTGGAGTGGGGGAAACATTTAGCTGAAACTGTGATGAAGTGAGGAATGTTTCCCAATCATTTTTTGTGTTTCTTAACTCTTTCATCACCAACATTTTCATAAGGTCGTAGTGGAAGACACTGGTGTCAACTTGTTTAGACTTGGCTTGAACTATGTCATCCATCTTACCAATTCTTCTAAAAAGATAAAAAAGTAGGTTCATTACTTATTTCCCTATGAAATGTAGCAACATCCTGATGTGGCATTGGTATGCCATGTTAAATCTCCCCTCACAGGTGAAATACCTGTGGATAACCTTCAACATTTTTTCAATATTTTCAAGCATAGGGTTTCTAGATATCACTTTGGACAAGTTGTCCCCCTGATACTCTGGCTTAAGAAAATTCTTGGATAAGGAAGCATTTAATGGCATTTCCTTGAAACACTTTTCTCCAATTTTGGTTATCTATGTTGCAATAGAGATGGACAGTTCTGAAACTTCAAATTATAACATCCCCACTTTGGTTTTGGTCCCGTTGAAGTTGAGTGCAAATTATCTAGCTACCTCTGGATGTCCCCTCTGCATATTTTGACAGAAATTGATGCAACCTGCCCTCTAAAAGGATTCCCTAATAAAAGGTTCAAAGTCAAGGAGTTGCATGTCATAGGGTTCTATCCTTACAATCTCCCCTCCTTTGTGAGTTTTCTTATGTTGTTGACTATCCATAACTGTTGTGGTAGAATTTTTTTCTGTGTGTTTTAATGTCAGCTAGATGTGTGAAAGTAGGGAAAACAAGAAATCAAGGTTTGATGATAAAATTGTTTTCAATATGCTGACCTTGTATAGGGCTCTATACTCCTAGTTTTATACACATGAAGTATAACAAAAGACACTCTTTCAATCAAGAACAATAAGGAATAAGAACTGAGAATTCTAATAAAGGGGAGGTGAAAGTGAGATCTCTATAAAAACATGGTTTTTATCAATACAAAGATGAGTTATCGAAGTTGTTTGCCGGATAATCCACAGTTGGTGTCATTTTTTGTCAACCTTTCGAATCTGAATCTAGATTCATCATCAGGACTAATCGTCAGCATGAAAATGTGTGCAATATTTAAACCTAGTTAAAAAACTGATCAACCACATACTTCAATTTTAATAAAGGTGTAGATTCACTCTTTAAAAATTGAGCTTGTAAAATATGCATAATATGGGTTTTCAACAATGATGGAAAAGAGGGTTTGCAACACCATGTTTGCAACGCATGGTTCCCAGCGCCTGGAACAGAGTGTTCGCAGCGCTGGGGAAAATTAGTGGAGCTAGTGAATTCTGAGCGATGGGAAAGATGGATGAGGTATAAAGGCGATCTGTTCTGGTGAGCAAGGTTCAGAACATCATGAAAGTGAATTTGAAATCTATCATCAAACGAATGGGACAGTTCACATTGTTGATAGATAAACAAGCCAAAACCCCTTTCTCAACCCTCAAACAACATGAAAACTCTCATGAAGTACCTAGTGGGCATGGGCTTGATGATGATGTCTATTTTCATAGGGATGTTTGCAAATTTTCCAACCTCCAACCCTCCTCTTCATCCGGTCTGCAGCACCAGTTCGGAGTGCTTGTCTACCATTTCGTAGCGCCTGATTCAAACAAGTATTGCATACTTTGAGGAGACTGTTAGGAAATCTATGACATAATCCCTAAAAATTAGTTAAGTATAGGCTCTGAAAACAGAGAAATCCTCTTTGACATGATCCTTTAATTTGAAATGATGACAAATGAAAGCATGAGGTACTTAGAGTATGTTGCAAACTCTCCTAGTGAGTTGGCGACACATACATTCAACTCTGACTTGACACTTAAACTGACAAAAGGTTACAAAGGGAATATTGTGTACAACATGGAGGTGTGACATGTCAAGGTGATGATGTTAAAATTAGAAATGTGACTCATGGGAGCTTATTTACCTTGTCATGATAATAAAATTACATAACCCAAATACTCTACACCAAGGCCAAATGAACTTAAGCTTATTCAAATCAAACTTTAAGTGATGGTCATAACAAGAAGACATAGAAACCTATGGCTTATATAACCCTATGACTCAAAAAACAAAACTAAAATGATTTTTTGACCCTTACAATTGTAGGTGTTAACAACATCAAAAGAATGTTGTGCATCTTCATCCAAACAAAATGGGACCCCTTTCTTCAAAATTCTCATAAAGCCTTTTGTTATATTATCATAGTTAGGGACAAAAATCATAAGGAAATTCATATTTCTTTGTAGACTATGAATTTGTCTAATTGTGCGTGGGGGAGGAAAATGAGTGATTGCCTCAACCTTCAAGGGGTCAACCATGATCCCTTTTGTCCAAATGATGAATCCCAAAAGACGACCAAAGGTCACACAAAAAATTCACTTGTGTGGATTCAATATGATCCTATAGAAACAATATCATTGGAAAACTAAGCAGAGGTGTAAGAGATGTTCATCCCTCTTGCGCAAGTGATCCATGAGATCGTCTAAATATGCCTCAAATATATGTTTTAAGTCATGAAAGGAAAACATCATGGCCCATTGGAATGTTGCACCATCATTTTTAAGATCAAATGACATTTTATTGTAAGTGAACGTACCTCAGGGACATATGAAGGCCATCTTGTGTTGGTCTTCCAGACGAATTTCAATTTGGTTGTAGCTGGAAAAACCATCCATAAACGAGAAAATATCTCTCCTCACACACTCATTTAATATCTGATCAATGAATGGTGTTGGGAAGTTATGTTTAGGACACACCTTATTCAGGTCCCTAAATACATTCAAACACGGATCATACCCTGCTTCTTATCGACAAGAACAGGGTTGGAGACCCATTTCGTCAAAGGAAATGGGTAAATAAATCCTGCATTAAGCAACTTTTCAACTTTCACTTTTATTGTCATTTCCTTCCTTAGGTTCGCAGGTGTCAACTTTTGACAAAACGGCTTTACATTTTCATAGGTTCGTATTTCGTGTTGAACTATTTGAGGGTCGATGCCAGACATTTCCTCGTAATACCATGTGAACACATCTCAAAATTTCTTAAAGAGTGTCATATATTGAGTGATCTTGTCATGTGAGCATTCTACTATGATACA